>JBBBDQ010029735.1:0-72500 GCA_037127315.1 Ascarosepion bandense | reverse complement strand
ATTATATTATTAAGTAGTAATTAGTGGGGGATCAGTTTATTACTTTATAACAATATAAAAATGATCCCCCACTTTATGCCTAATAAAAGCCTTAATCATGTTTTCAACTATTATTATATTCAGTCAGTCAATTAAGTTCCATACGTGATACACGCTTTGGGCGATCATGTCTCGAAAGAGACATTACTGACTGGGCAGAAGATTATGCCACCGTAGGTTGCTAATACTTTCTGAGGTAGACTGGCTGCAAGCCAAGGCTATAGAAGCCAATCTGTCATGTTATTTGACTCATAGCTAGAGGGGCAAGAAATGTATTATATGATAAGTAGTAATTAATGGGTGATCAGCTTATTACTTCATAACAATATAAAACCGATCCCCCACTTTATACCCAGCAGAAGCATTAACCATGTTTCCAACTATTATATTCAGTCAGTCAGTTAAGTGGCATACATGATGCACGCTTTGGGCGATCATGTCTCGAAAGAGACATGACTGACTGGGCAGAAGATTATCCCGCAGTACGTTGCCATTGCTTTCTGCGGTAGACTGGTTGCCGACCAAGGCTATAGAACCCAATCTGTCCTGTTATTTGACTCATAGGTAAAGGGAAAAGAAATCTATTATATTATTATGTAGTAATTAGTGGGGGATCGGTTTCCTATTGTTATGAAGTAATAAACTGATCCCCCACTTTATGACCAGTAGAAGCCTTAATCATTATTCCAACTATTATATTCAGTCAGTTAAGTGCCATATACGTGATACACGATTGGGCGATCATGTCTCGAAAGATACATGACTGACTGGGCAGAAGATTATCCCGCAGTAGGTTGCCATTGCTTTCTTCAGTAGACTGGTTGCCAGCCAAGGCTACAGAACCCAATCTGCCCTGTTATTTAATTCATAACTGGAGTGAAAAGACGGATATATACCTTTTCCAAGTGTATTTGTGCGTAAGTGAATGCAAGGAATTCAACTGGTATTCGAACTCGGCTCCCCGATTAGTCATTCGAGTCGATGTCAACTGCACCACAATGCACATTTATATATGCAGGGTTAAAATAAAGCCAGTGCATAGTGATTTATAATAAAAATGAGCTGGTGGTTTGCAGTTCAATCCGTGTGGATAATTAGTTTATTATTGCTTACCAGAATCAGAGAGAGAGAGAGAGAGAGAGAGAGAAGGCGGGTAAGTATGAGAAAAAAGATTTTTGACCAAACGGAAGTCTTATGCACGGCCGGAAGAAGATGGCACAAGAAAAAGAAAAAAAAAAACCTTTAATCTTCCATCTTCCTAATCTTCGAGAGACCTGTTCGAGAAAATACTCCGTCCGTCTCTCAGGGCACACAGGTGTAAGCCGTGTTTGAAGGCGCACCTTAGAAGAATATCCATAGAGCTAAAGATATCGGATGGGAATTTTATTAGACAACTATGACCTCGGAGGGCACGGTCTGGCAGAGGGCAGCTCGTACCGGAAACCGAAAAAAAACAAAAAAAACGAAAAGACAAAACACAGATAAAGAGAGTTAAATAATTAATAGTAAGCAATGAATTGGTTGGGGGGGGGGGTGAAATTCTTCCGGTCTGTTGGTGCAAATCACCTTGGCCTTTTCTTTAACCGTCTGCGGGAATTTCAGGTCGTTTTATTCCCCTTCTGCTGCCGAGGCTAACACACATTGGGAGCGGGCTTTCGTACACCTGACAGGTGAGAAGAACAATGCCAGGTATAAAAAGGCACAAGGGAATCAGCGTTAATGATTTGAATAAACACGGGAAATAAAACAATTGTTATTCCGTTCGTTTTGTTGAACCCGCGAAGACTCACCCGAACATACGCTAATACGCACCCGAACATACGCGAATACGCACCCGAACATACGCACACATACAGACAGACACCAACACTGGTTTACCTAACCCATTAAAAAGCGTTCATGAAGCGAAATCGGGAGAAAAAACGTATTATACTTAACAAATATTTGCTTTTCAACATAATCTCCTTCTATATCTGTCGATATTTCTGAGATGAGGTACTGTAACTATTTACACTATTTGCATTGTTCGGACTGTTGACCTCATCTTTATTGCCATCTTCACGACGTTTCGGCCGTTGTACGCTCCAGCCTTCTTCAGATTCCGTTTATATTACTAAGATGAGGTATTTTAACTATTTACATGGTATACATGGTCTGGACTGTTGTTGTCATATTTGTTGTCATATTCACAACGTTTCGACCATTGAACGCTTCGGACATCTTCAGAATCTGTCTATATTTCCGAGATGAGATATTGTAATTATTTAAACTATTTACATTGTTCGGATTGTTGACCTCATTTTATTGCGATCTTCACGATGTTTCGGCCGTTGTACGCTCCAGCATTCTTTACTATCTGTCTATATTAGTGAGATAAGATATTTTAACTATTTACACGATTAATATGGTCTAGAATTTATTGTATATTTAAGACGTTTCGACCGTTGAACGTTCCGGACCTCTTCAGAATCTGTCTATATTTATGAGATAAGATATTGCAATTATTTGAACTATTACCATTATTCTGACTGTTATCATCAAGTTTATGACCATCTTCAAGACGTTTCGGTCATTGTACGCTCCGGCATTCTTCAGGTTCTGTCTACTTATAAGTTATTATAAGTAACAAAGTGTTCAAACCTAGATTGAAGAAATAACACATTTCCAAATGAAAAATATTCAAAAGTTCTAAAATATAAATGTATTGTACATTTTTTAATAACACTGGGTACTGGTCTAATCTAAACTTATTTATAAATGGAACTTTGTCTGTGTGTGTGTCTGTGTGTGTGTCCGTTACCTATAGACTCCGAAATGGCTGAACCGATTTTCTTGAAAATTTACACATTTGTACTATAATCGTCTGCGGGTGTTCTTAGTTAGGTTGTGTCGAGGTACCCCTGATAAATATCGAAAATCGATAATCGAAAAAATAAATCGGATTTAATCAAATTTCATACACTCATCAGACATCAGAAACGATATTCAAACGTTTCAAAGTTGCAGTTCTTACAGTAGTGCAGAAAATCAATAATATATATATATAAAAGGCAAGATGTTTGTGTGTGTGTCTGTTTATCTGCCTGCATATCTGTATTTTATCAGCCCTTTTATTTTAGTGTTTGCTTCGGGTTTGGCTCTAAGTAGGTATAATTGTAGTTCTTAGCCTCAGCCATGATACCATTTACTCAGAGGACTTATTTAGCCTTCAAAATTCAGTTTACGACGAAAAAACTTATTTGATATCGATACCAGGAAATGAAAATTTGACTTACATCCATTCATTTTTCTTTCAGTCTACGGTTTCGCTGTAACTGGAAACAACTGTTGCTTTTTAGTCTTTCGTGCCAACGTCCAAAGAGTCTGAGCTCCAGGACCATGGATTAGTTTTAAAGCTTTCATTACACCCGAGCAACGCCGGGCTATACTGCTAGTATATATATATATATATATATATATATATATATATATATATATATATGCGATTGGTAATTTTCGCAAATATTTTATTAGGTGCGATTGATAAAATGTCGCAATTATTTTATTATTTCAAATATTCTTTAAGCTGAGTCTGAGCTCCATGACCATGGATTAGTTTTAAAGCTTTCATTACACCCGAGCAACACCGGGCTATACTGCTAGTTTAATTATAACCAAAAACTATTTCTCAGATGCTAGTTTAATTAAAAAAGAACATAAATTTTTAAGGAGAAAGTAATTTGAAAAGATTACTACCAATCATAAACACTACTTTAAAGCATTATATTAATTCTGCATTTTTTCAAAAATATATACTTCATGAATCCAAAATACCAATCGATATTATTCTTAACGAAGCAATATTGTTTTTCTTTATATGAAGTACATTTTATTTTTTTAATTAATTTTATTATGTTTTCTCCCTAGTTTTTCCTATTTTTTTTTTAATCATATCACCCCAAGCAAGGCGATAACGCCACTGATGCGCAGGGGGCTACGTAAGGGTAAAAAGAATGGAAAAGAGAAAGCCGGAAACCACATCCTAAGCAGGGAACAAGGTATAGGCCTCTTCACCTGTTCAGTAGACGTGGGTGGAGTGTGAACCGGACGATAGTTTAGTCTATCTACTCCAATTGAAAAAATAAAAATAAAAATAAAAGAAAGCGAAAAGATTGGAAAAGAGAAAACCGGAAACCGCATCCTAAACAGGAAACAAGGGATGAACCTCTTCACCTGTTCAGTAGATGTGGGTGGAGTGTGAACCGGGCGATAGTTTAGTCTATTTACTCCAATTGTAAAAAAAATAAAAGTGAAAAGACTGGAAAAGAGAAAAAGGGAAACCACATCCCAAACAGGAAACAACGGATGAGCCTCTTCACCTGTTCAATAGATGTGGGTGGAGTGTGAACCGGGCGATAGTTTAGTCTATCTACTCCAATTGGAAAAAAATTAAAAGAGTGAAAAGATTGGAAAAGAGAAAACCGGAAACCGCATCCTAAACAAGAAACAAGGGATGAGCCTCTTCACCTGTTCAATAGACGTGGGTGGAGTATGAACCGGGCGATAGTTTAGTCTATCTACTCCAACTGGAAAAAAAATAAAAGAGTGAAAAGATTGGAAAAGAGAAAACCGGAAACCGCATCCTAAACAAGAAACAAGGGATGAGCCTCTTCACCTGTTCAATAGACGTGGGTGGAGTATGAACCGGGCGATAGTTTAGTCTATCTACTCCAACTGGAAAAAAAATAAAAGTGTGAAAATATTGGAAAAGAGAAAACCGGAAACCGTATCCATATTATTATCTATATGTTTTCAATATTATTATTTTACAGTTGTTCATTATTATTATTTGCTTTATTATTAGTAGTATTTTTTTATTATTTTTTTATTTACTATTATATATTGTTGTATGTTATTTATATTGCTTAATTTAATATCGTAATGATATAGTATGGTATTTTATATGTATATATTATATTTGTATATTATTACTTGATTATGTTATTGTAATAATTTTAATGCACAGATATTTAGTGTTTTATTATTTCATTAAAAGATTCTGATCGTTAAAATTTTATTTTTCAAAATGTATTTATTTATTTATGAAAAGTACGCTTAATAATTTTGTTTAATATTTTCACTATAATTTTCAACGGAAATATATTTCGTTTATAATTCATAGTTATATATGAATACATTGATACATGATTCTCTCACGTTATTTAGAGTACAAAAGCGTTCCATCGCTTGACACGTGTTGACCTCATTTCACATATTCACTTTCTTCTTCTTCTATGTACCTTGTCACTTCAGGACGTAGGCGATCATAGCCTTCCAAGTCTCCCTATCCCTGGTGGCTCTTAGCACGCTTTCTCCTGTAACGTCTCTCAGCCCCCGTTCTCTCATCCACCTGCTCAGGCCTTTTAAATATGTTATCTGCTGCTTTCCCCTGTCTCTTTTTCTCTCTGTCTGGCTTGTTAGTATCAGGTTCTCCAAGCCCTCCTTCCTCACTGCATGTCCCAGGAACTTCATTTGTCTCTTCCTGATGCTCAATATTAAATTCCTTTTCGTTTCCATCAACTGACTCATAAACACACACATTCACACGTGATTTCTCTCAACACATACATTCATAACTGATTCTCTCATTTTATTTAAAATAAAGAAAATCCGTTACATCACTTGACACATGTATACCATATTTCACGTATTAACTTTACTGACTCATAAACACACACCTTCACACCTGATTTCTCTCAACACATACATTCATAACTGATTCTCTCATTTTGTTTAAAATAAAGAAAATCCGTTACATCAATTGACACAAGTATACCATATTTCACGTATTAACTTTACTGACTCATAAACACACACCTTCACACCTGATTTCTCTCAACACATACATTCATAACTGATTCTCTCATTTTATTTAAAATAAAGAAAATCCGTTACATCACTTGACACATGTATACCATATTTCACGTATTAACTTTACTGACTCATAAACGCACACATTCACACCTGATTTCTCTCAACGCATACATTCATAACTGATTCTCTCATTTTATTTAAAATAAAGAAAATCCGTTACATAAATTGACACATGTATACAATACTTTTTGAACGGAAATGTATTTTGTCACTGTCACTCACACTACTATCATTACTGACACACACTTAATTTGTCTATGATTTAAATATGCTTAACACACGTTATTTTCGCTTACATATACTTATATTCATAATAAACATTTAATGTTTTTATTACGCGTTGGTACACGCACTTAAACAGACACAAGTTTTTTCTTCTACATCAGACACGTATCTGACCAACGAAAGCAAATATATATATATATATATATATATATATATATATATATATATATATACAGCATAACACGGATATAAGAGACCCGGATATAAGAGAAACTCGAATATAAGAGAGATTTTCTCGGGTCACAAATTAGAGCCTGTGGTAATGTATAGACCAAACCCTGATATAAGAGAAATCCCGGATATAAGAGTACTTTTGTCCGGCCCCGACAAGTCTCTTATATCAGGATTACACTATATATATAGTCATTATTATTACTTCAACTCAATAGCTAGAAATTTTCCCTTCTTCTTTTTTCTGTTTTTCCCTATTTTTTTTCTTCTTCTTCTGAATCGGCTATTTCTCTTTCTTCATCTGTTTCTTCTTCCGGTTGTTTTCCTTCTCTTTCTTCTTCTTTGTCTCATTCTTCTTGCTTTTTTGTCGTCGTCATATTTTCCTGTTTTTTTTCTTCTTCTTTCTCTTCTCTTCTTCTTATTCTTCTACTTTTTCTTTCTTTTTCTATCTTTGCTTTTTTTCTTCTTTGGCTCCATCTTCTTCTCTTTCTTCTGCTTCGACTTCATATTTTTCTTTTTTTTCTTTACTTACTTCTTCTGCTTTGTCTTCTTCTCTTTCTTCTTCGTTTCAATATTTTTTCTCTTCACTTTCTTCCTCCTCTTCTTCTTCTTCTGCTTTGTCTTTTTCTCTTTCTTCTTCGTTTTCATATTTTTTTCTCTTCACTTTCTTCTTCCTCTTCTTCTTCTGCTGCTTTGTCTTTTTCTCTTTCTTCTTCTTCGTCTCCATATTTTTTCTTCTTCACTTTCTTCCTCTTCTTCTTCTGCTTTGTCTTCTCTTTCTTCTTCTTTTTCGGATTCATATTTTTCTTCTTCTTCTTCCTCTTCTTCTTCTTCTTCTTCTTCTTCTTCCGCTTTATCTTCGTCTCTTTCTTCTGCTTCTTCTTCATATTTTTCTTCTTCTTCTTCTTCTTCTTCTTCTTCTTTGTCTTGTTCTCTTTCTTCTTCTTCGGCTTCATACTTTTCTTTTCCTTCTTCACTTTCTTCCTCTTCTTCTTCTGCTTTGTCTTCTCTTTCTTCTTCTTTTTCGGATTCATATTTTTCTTCTTCTTCTTCTTCCTCTTCTTCTTCTTCTTCCGCTTTATCTTCGTCTCTTTCTTCTGCTTCTTCTTCATATTTTTCTTCTTCTTCTTCTTCTTCTTCTTCTTCTTTGTCTTGTTCTCTTTCTTCTTCTTCGGCTTCATACTTATTTTTCCTTCTTCACTTTCTTCCTCTTCTTCTTCTGCTTTGTCTTCTCTTTCTTCTTCTTTTTTGGATTCATATTTTTTTTCTTCTTCTTCTTCTTCTTCTTCCTCTTCTTCTTCTTCTTCTTCCGCTTTATCTTCGTCTCTTTCTTCTGCTTCTTCTTCATATTTTTCTTCTTCTTCTTCTTCTTTGTCTTGTTCTCTTTCTTCTTCTTCGGCTTCATACTTTTCTTTTCCTTCTTCACTTTCTTCCTCATCATCTTCTGCTTTGTCTTCTTCTCTTTCTTCTTCTTTTTTGGCTTCATATTTTTTCTTCTTCTTCTTCTTCTTTTTCTTCTTTTTCTTCTCCTGCTGCTTTATCTTCGTCTCTTTCTTCTGCTTCTTCTTCATATTTTCTTCTTCTTCTTCTTCTTCTTCTTCTTCTTCTTCTTCTTCACTTTCTTCTTCTTCGTCTTCATATCTTTCTTCTTCTTCTTCTTCTGATTCTGTTTCTGCTTTTTCTTCATCATCATCTTATTTTTTTTGTGCTTCTTATTCGTCGGTTTATTTTTATTCTTCTTCATCTTTGCTTTTTTTCTTTTTCTTGTTCTTGTTCTTCTTCCTTGTTTTCTTGACTTCTTCCTTGTTCTTCTTCCTTCTTTTTCTTGTTCTTCTTCATTGTTCTTCTTCATCTACATCTTCTACGTCTTCATCTTCAACATCATCATCATCTTCTAATTCTTCTTCTTCTGCATCTTCTTCTTCACCTTCCCCCTCTTCATCTCATTCTTCTGTTTCTTCTTCTTTATCTTCTTCTACTGTTTCTTTCTATCTTCTTCTTTATCTGCTTCTTTTTCTTCTTTTTCTTCTTCTGCTTATTCGTCTTCTTTTTCGTTATCTTTTTCCACTTCTTCTTTTGCTTCTGATTCTTTTTCTTCTTTTTCTTCTTCATCTGCTTCTTCTTTTTTCTTTTCTGCTTCATCTTCATTTTTTTTCTTTTTTCTCTTTTTTTCTTTTTTCTTTTTTACTTCTTTTCCTTTTTTCTTTGGTCTCTCTTTTTTCTTTTTTTTCTCGTTTTTCTTCTTTTTCTCTTTTATCTTCCTTTTCTTTTTCTTGTTTTTAGCTTTTGTTTTCTTTTTTCTTTTCATTTTCATCTTTATTTCTTTTCTTTTTGTTCATTTTCTTTTGCTTCATTTTCTCTATTCTTTTTTCTTTTTTCTCATATTTATTCTTTTTATCTTTATCCTTTTTCTTTTTTTACCCTTTTTTCTTCTTTATATCTTCCCTTTTTCTTCATTTTCTTATTCTTCCTTTTTAATTTTCTTCGTCTTTTCTTTTTTTCCTCTCCTTTTTTTTCTTCTTTTTCTCTTTCTTTTCTTTCTTTTTTATTTTCGTCTTTTCTTTCTTTTCCTCTCCTTTTTTCTTTTTCATCTTTTTCTCTTTCTTCTCTTTCTTTTTTATTTTCGTCTTTTCTTTTTTCTTTTTCTTTTTTGTTTTTTTGTTTCTTCATTTTCTTTTTCTTTTTCCTCTTTTTTCTTTTCTTTTTTTTACTCTTTTCTTCTTTTACTCTTTTTATTTTCTTCTTTTCTTTATCCTCTTTTTCTCTTTTCTTCTTTTCTTTATTCTTTTTCATTTTTTTCTCTTTTCCCTTTTTCTCTTTCTGCTTTCTCGCTTTTCTTTTTTTTCCTTTTTCTCTTTTATTTGTCTTCTTTTTCTCGTTGTTTTAGCCTTTCTTTTTTGTCATTTTTTTTCTTGTTTTCTCTTTCTTCTTTTTACCCTTTCTTTTTCATCTTTTCTTTTTTCTTTCTTTTCCTCTATCTTTTTTCTTTTTCGTGATTCCCGTTATCATTGAACGTGCCGAGAATCCCATTCGAATTTGAATTCCGCCATATTTTCTTTATTTACCATTCCTCCCGCCTTTATTTATTTTCATTTCATTCTTTAGCTGCCATTATTTACGGTGACGATATTATTTGAAGCAGGTTTCCAAATAGACGTTCCGCACAATTTGGTTTCAAATTTTATTCGTTTCATGCCTTATTTAGGCGTGCATTATTGTTAGGCAAACATTATTTATTACCTTATTCGGAGGTACTATATCTCTAGTTAGAGATTCGCCTTAAAATAGCTTTAAAGAAATTTTTAAAAAGTATTAAGATATATTATAATCCAACATTTAATAATATCCATTATGAACACGGTAACAATGTGTATACCGTGTTCGGAATGCAGCACACATATGTATAAACTCTGTACATATCCAGTTACACGTACAATAAAATTCACCATTGATAATGGCTAAAGGTATAGCCGAAAGCGCTCAGAAACAAAACATTTGGATAATTCTTATATAATTTGCGTTCTGAAAAAAAAAAAAATAAGAACACACGAAAAATTATATAGAAAATTAACTATAATACCTTATCTGTTATTTTTAATGAAACCTGCATAAAAGATATATGTGTGTGTGTGTGTGAAAAGTGTATGTATATAATTATAAATATCAATATATATATATATAAATATGCAATTTATTATATATATTATATTGTTTACATATTATATATGAGCACTTTTATATATATATATATATATATATATATATATATATATATATATATATATATATATATATATATATATATATATATGCATATATTACGGAAATTAACGAAGATTAATTATATATTCGTTAATTTCCGTAACATGTTTACATTTGTGGACATTACGATACGTGTTAGGGCAGATATGGTTACTACGATGAATCGAAAAGTGTGTTATATAGGCTTGATTTGACATCGTTTAGACTGTTGGTCATTCGTGGTCAAGATGTCTAAGACGCGTCATCTATCTGCTTAAGTCAATCAAGTATGTCACGCGTTGCTTTCTCATGTCTCTTCATCTCTCTTTCCGTGTCTTTCTACCTTTTTTTTTTACTCTTGTGGAACTTGCTATTTTCAACCCCCGGAACCTTTGAATTTTAATTGTTTGTAATTACATTTTTTTTTATAATTGCGTTCTAACTTTTCTTCCTCAATCGTTATATTATTTGTTGCTAATTGTCTTTTTAATTTGCTGAAATATACCTTTGAAAAAGTGTTGGTTGAAAGGTACCTAAGGTATAATATGACGCCCATTTTGTTTAGGTCTATGCTTTGTTTCTGTGGATACAAATCTCTTTTTGTATATATATATATATATATATATATATATATATATATATATATATATATAAATTAAAATAGGATTATTTGCTCTGTAATATTTTATTACATGGAGCTCTCTTCCTGTATCATTTTTTAATATTAAAATAAAATTTTACTATTAATTAGGATCGGGTTTTTGGAATTTACCTTCCTGCTTTTCTCGCTTGGATTAAAGTATCTGAATAAATATATATATATATACATACATATATATATATATATATATATATATATATATATATATATATATATAAGCCCACATACAATGGGTAGTTTTTAGCGCGATGAAGGAAAAAATATTCTCAGTAAAACATTTTTTGAATACAAAACTGGAAGACATTTTCAGTTTTCTAAAATAAAAACAAAACATTTTCATTAATATCTGACTAAATCAACTTTCGGACTATAAACGAACATTAAAAAAAAAAACAACAGAAAATACCTTAAAACCCCACCCTTTTGGCATTAAATCACCCACAGAGGTTATTCTCAGTAAAACATTTTTGAATACAAATCAAGAAGACAACTTCAGTTTTCTAAAATAAAAAAGAATAAAAACAATTTTTTTTTATTAAAATCTGACTACATCAACCTTCTCACTATAATCGAACATTAAAAAAATACCTTAAAACTCTACCTTTTTGTCATTAAATAACCCACAGAAGTGTTGATATGCCGTTAAACAAAACTCAAACTCAAACTCAAAACTTTGAGTCAATGTTTACTACTTTAATCTCAGAAATTCTTACAGCTGTGATGATTTAAATCCTCACTGGGAACTATTCCTCTCGGTTATATAAAGTTGAATTTTGGAATCGTGACTAAAAACTACTGACAAGTAAGTGTTTCCAAGAGTGAGTTTCACTGAGCGCTCCTGACGTTTCGCCTCTTGTCCGACTTTACTTGGGGAAATATTAATAATTAAATATCTGTAAGGTTTGTGGCAACTCGATTTGAAATTTTAAGGGTGAGTCAGTCGGAACAAAAATTAAACTATTTCATCCTAGAAAAGTGTCGCTGAATATGACCGCGCCCCATCAATCCCCCGTAGACACCCTGACTGTTCGAGAACAAATTAAATGTCAGTTAGTTGATTAGTACATCGGGCTGAAATCTTTTAAAAGCCGACTACAGTTGGTAACTTGAACACTATCATATCGCTTTCATCTGAAATACATGCCATTAAAAGCTTCATTCATTGATTTCAGACGCTGGGACTCCGATGTTGTTAGAAATCAAAATTAAATCACATTTAATAGAAAAATCTATTCGTTTCAAATCAGGAGACATTGTTTGATTAATATCCGTAAATGTCTTGGTTCCAAACTCACATCCATTTTGATAACATATGGAAAAATTTTTAGCAAGACTTGACCATCCGCCCAGTGAGGTGTCAAGGATCAAATGGAGGTTACCAAGCTTGATTCGAGACTGGGGCCGACCTTTTAGTGGGAAATTAATTTACACTTGGTTTTATTAGTGCCCCCCGTTCAAACCGACATGACGTGCCTAAGATTGGACTCGATTTCGCTTGCTTCGTCCACATTGAACAAGAATTTTAATCAGTTGTTGAGGTCTCTAACCCATCCGGCACCTGCAAGCAGACCCCACCATCCAACCAAGCAGTCAAACAGTGATTAAAACCAAGAATTCTAGAATAAAAATAGAATCGAAATAATGAAATAGGAACTAATTTTTCATTCGAGAATTTTTTTTTTTATATTTTTTTAATCAGACTTTTTGTTTCTTGATCAAAATGCCAGATTATGTCCAATCTGCTGAGCGTTTTTTTCCATTAATTATGTCTCACTTTTTCTTTGACATTCTCTCGCTAACTCAGTCGCTCTCCTTTATTTTTAGCTACCTATACGCCTCTCAATATATATATATATATATATATATATATATATATATATATATATATATATAAAATTATATAAACTTTGTCTGTGTGTGTGGGTCTTTGTGTGTGTGTGTGTGTGTCCGTTACATATAGACTCTGAAACGGCTGAACCAATTTTCTTAAAAATTTACACAGTTGTACTATAAGCGTCTGTTCTTAGCTAGGTTTTGTGTCGAGGTAGCTCCTATAAATATCAAAAACCGATAATGAAAAAAAAATCGGGTTATAAAAGAATTGGTCCGATTTTAATCCAATTTGATACACTCATAGACAAAGACATATGAAACGATATTCAAAAGTTTCAAGGTTGCAGTTCTTACAAAAGTGCAGAAAATTGATAATATATATATATATATAAAAGGCAAGACGTTCTTAGTGTGCGTCTGTTTATCTGCCTGTATGTCTGTATTTTTTTCAGCCCTTTTATTTTAGTTTTTGACTAGGGTTTGTCTCTAAGTAGATATAATTGTAGTTCTTAGTCTCAGCCATGATACCATTTACTCAGAGGACTTATTTAGCCTTCCACATTCAGTTTACGACGAAAAAAACTAATTTGATATCGATACTAGGAAATCAAAATTTGAATTACACTCATTCATTTTTCTTTCAGTCTACAGTTTCACTTTAACTGGAAACAACTATTGCTTTTTAGTCTTTCGTGCCAACGTCCAAAGAGTCTGAGCTCCAGGACCATGGATTAGTTTTAAAGCTTTCATTACACCCGCCGGGTTATACTACTAGTATATATATATATATATATATGATAAAAATATAATTTTGAAGTGGAGTATATTCATGAGGTAAAGTGCTCGATATCAGAGACAAATGTAAATATGAACATTGAAGACATACCTGACGTGACAGTTGCATTTAAGCATGAAACACTATGGCTGCTGACGCTAATCTCAATTTATATATATATATATATATATATATATATATATATATATATATAAGCCAGTATTATAAAAGTTGCTATGCTTATTGAATATTTCTTCATTAGCTGGATTTCAACTCATTCTCTATTCTATTGATGAGGTGAACCATGTTCATTATGTTTATGCAAAAAACTATTTATTATTAAATCACTTAAGAATAAAAATCTATTAAATAAATGCAATGAGATAAATGTCACATGTAGACATTGCAAAATGTTGACATTAGAAAATGGGTAAAATCTAAATGAAATAACATGCATATAACCAACAAGTGCTTAAGGAAAATAATTACTGACGAATTATCAAAATAAATTGAAACATAAAATTATTTGCTTAAAAAAAAATTTCTTTTTATAAAAAAAAAAGCTTTACAACAAATAAATTGATAAACCAAAAATGATAAGTAAGTGAAAAATACAGCATTGGTATAAAATGAGAACATCACATCAAAGGCCATAAAACTAAAGGGCGAATGATAAGATCAGGTTAAAGGCAGGTTAACATCTTCACCGTTAAGGAGGGAAAGGAAGAAGGGCAAAGGGTAGGATGAGGGAGGAAAAAAGTAAAAAAGAAAAAAAGTTGGTTAGTATGGATTCTTTGGGGCCAAATCCCAAAATGAATCTTCGCTTTGATTAGTTAAAAGAAACACACGTGTAAATTTTATGTCTTCCCATATACATACACAGTAAAACAAAGGTTTTTGTTATTTAAATGTAAATCATCTACACAACCAACATCAAACATGACCTGATGATGAGAATCTATCTCGAAACATAGAAATGTCCGTGTCGCAATTTACAATTAATTAATAACTATATATATATATATATATATATATATATATATATATATATATAGTTACGTAAATTAATAAATATGCATATGAGGATGCACATATGTATAGTATAATTATTCAGGTGTTAATAAAACAGTGCTCAATGAATGAACAAACCTGTATTATATATATTAATAAATATACTTATTATCCTACGTCTATGGCACGATTCTGAGTTTCATGCTTAATGCAATCTTCAGGTGCATATTTCAAACTGAAAGTTTGATATATTAGAATTTAAGTTCTCTTGATATTCATGAGAATTAAATCTTTTAAAGTTAAGTTACTGCTTTTTAATAACAAGAATTAATTTTAACAATTATGAATTAACCGCCCCCAATTTTTTGCTCCCCATATTTTTTAGTCTTTAATTTTAATTCTAAATTTTATTTATTAATTCTTAATTTTACTTGAAATTTCGAAATTAACATTTTTTATCTACATGTAATATTTGAATATTTAAATTGTTCCGTTTCATGATTTACGCCCCTTCGATTTATCTTTGCTGCATTTTATTATTTTTAATATTTTTTATTTTAATTTTAGATTTTAATTTTAAATTTTTGTCTACATGTAACCTTAGAATATTAAAAAAAATAATATTCTTATTAAATAAACATCGAGTGAACTTTTCAAATATGTTAAACTGTTAGTTTAAAATATGCACCTGATGATTGCATAACGCATGAAACGCCGTGTCGTGCCATAGACGTAGGAATATATATATATATATATATATAAATTGTGTATATGAACATTAATTTCTCTTTTATGCATGTTTTATTATAAAATGACAGATAAGATACTTTGAGATTTTTTTACACAATTTTCATGTGATTTTTATTTTATTTTCAGAACTTAAATAATATCAAAATTTTCTAAATGTTTTGTTTTTCTGAGAAATTTTGTTTATACTTTTAGCAATTATCAAGGATGAATTTCATTTTACTTGAGACTGAATATGCATAGTGCTTATGTAGGTGTGTAGAGTCATGTATGTGTTTTACATTCCGAACACGGTAAGCATATTCTGGCTATGTTCGTAGTTGATATAATTAAGAGTTGAATGTTTCTTTTCTTATTGAATGCTTCCATATTTTTAAACCTTTTTTGAGGGTGAAGTTGTTATATTTCTATTATCAACAAGTATGTTACAGATAGAGCTTGGTTATTTTCTAGTTGTGTTTAAATGAAATCAAACAGAACTATGTCCAGTGTGATGTAACATGAGTCTTCTCGTCTAACGTATGGTCGTGTATCCAGCGAAAATATTCACGAACCTGAATTGATGAAGAACACAGTACTTTGAAAGACATTTCAAATTCGGATAAAGTGTCTATAATCTAACATGTTTCACTTATAACAAATATAACTCTTGAAAGAAGATTGTTAAAAGTGAAACATGTGAAGAGAGTTTTATAAAGATATAAACTTTTTATAAAGTTTATTATAAAGAGAGTTTTCCCAACTTATTCTTTACTTATTTCATCTTCTAGGATTCCGATCCATGTATTTAACGTTCATATATATATATATATATATATATATATATAAGACTCACCTTGCATCTCTCAGATCATCGTTCTATTCGATCTCATTTAAACAATATATATATATATATATATATATATATATATATATATATATATATATATATATATATGCATACGGTTAGGTCTTTATATAATGTTTATGATTTTACGAGAAGACTCACCTTGCATCTCTCAGATCATCGTTCTATTCGATCTCATTTAAACAATATATATATATATATATATATATATATATATATATATATATATATATATATACGGTTAGGTCTTTATATAATGTTTATGATTTGACGAGAAGACTCACCTTGCATCTCTCAGATCATCGTTCTATTCGATCTCATTTAAACAATATATATATATATATATATATATATATATATACGGTTAGGTCTTTATATAATGTTTATGATTTGATGAGAAGACTCACCTTGCATCTCTCAGATCATCGTTCTATTCGATCTCATTTAAACAATATATATATATATATATACGGTTAGGTCTTTATATAATGTTTATGATTTTACGAGAAGACTCACCTTGCATCTCTCAGATCATCGTTCTATTCGATCTCATTTAAACAATATATATATATATATATATATATATATATATATATATATACGGTTAGGTCTTTATATAATGTTTATGATTTTACGAGAAGACTCACCTTGCATCTCTCAGATCATCGTTCTATTCGATCTCATTTAAACAATATATATATATATATATATACGGTTAGGTCTTTATATAATGTTTATGATTTGACGAGAAGACTCACCTTGCATCTCTCAGATCATCGTTCTATTCGATCTCATTTAAACAATATATATATATATATATATATATATATATATATACGGTTAGGTCTTTATATAATGTTTATGATTTGACGAGAAGACTCACCTTGCATCTCTCAGATCATCGTTCTATTCGATCTCATTTAAACAATATATATATATATATATATATATATATATACGGTTAGGTCTTTATATAATGTTTATGATTTGACGAGAAGACTCTCCTTGCATCTCTCAGATCATCGTTCTATTCGATCTCATTTAAACAATATATATATATATATATATATAACATAGTACACTTGGTATGTAATCCGGGTAAATTCCAAAAGAGACGAACTCGAGAGAACTCAATGTTAAATTCATTTATTTAATTTAACAGAGTAATATTTTATAAAGGATTTTCGATTATTACCTTGGATAATACATATTTCACCGCTTTGATGTTCTTGACGTGGCTCGTCAGATCCAAATGGTACAACAGTAGGCAATCGATATAACACCCCCCCCACAAAAAAAATTCCTTCTCTTTTATTTGATTCGACGTAGACGCCCACAAAAGTACGGTTAGGTAGCCGACTGCTTTTTACCCAGGATTGAAACCCGACCGAATTGGCGTCAGTCGGCGATGCTACCTCTGAGCTATGGGCGCTCGGTAGAAGAAGTCAGACTTTTTAGTGTGTATATTATCATTATACACGCCCAGTAGCTGAGAGTGTTCTAATTCATTGCTGAATGAACGACGCGTAGATGCCAGACTAGCTACTGTTTTTCAAAGTCTACCATTCTTCCATATATATATATATGTATTAGCAGGTTGCATTAAAAATGGCAGACAATTATTATGGTTAGGTCTTTATATATATATATATATATATATATATATATATATATATATATTATTAGGTCTTGATATAATATAATATAATATAATATAATATAATATAATATATAAGCTGGAACATGTAAGTCTTTAAACGACCCATGCCCGTTGTGTCTATACGAAAAATTATATATTATTAAATCACATAAGAATAAAAAATCTATTAAATAAAAGTAATGAAATAAATGTCATATATAGACATTGCAAAATGTTCACCTTGGAATATGAAGAAAAAAAACTTTATATTAATTAACATGCATATACCCAATACTTCGCTTAAAAAATATAAGAATTGAAGTGATATCAAAATAAGTAAATTGGTATGAAAATTTTTTTATAATAAATAGCTAGTAGAAAGATGGGATAATGATACTGGGAAGTAAATTAGAATAGAAAATAAAAATGTAATTTATAAATTAAATGTTTATAAATTAAATAAGTACTGGAAAAAGGTTAAATTTAATCAAAAGCCCCTTTAAGTTTGAATAAAAATATAAAAAGCTTTCTTTCTTTCTTCATATCTTTCATGTTTTCTAGAGGAAGAGGTCAAAAGATGGAGAAAGCAGAAAGGACATCATTAGTACAAGAATGGATATATTAAAGGTAATAAGATATAGTAAGAAGCAATAAAAATAAAAATAAAAAATAAAATTACGTTAAAAGATTGACACTTTGACCGTTAGAGAGGAAAAAAGAAACAAAAAGGAAAAAAGTAACTACTGGCCAAATTTCAAAGTGAATCGTTACTCTGATTAGGTAATAAGAACACACACATAAATTTTATATCTTTCTACTAATATATATATATATATATATATGTATGAATTTACTCGAGACACAAGATTTGCAACTAGGTCCCACCCTTTTACTGTGAAACCAATAAAATGTAAACGAAAATTCTACTCCAACAGCTTCTTTTCTCGAACTTCCACCCTATGGAATTATCTTAACCCGACAGCTACACTCTATAAGAATTTAAATGCAAAGTCAATATCTCACTAACCTGCATCCCATCTCTCATGATCCTGTCTCCATCCACTCCACTCTCATCAGTATTCTCATCCTTCTCTTACCCACTTCCAGACACCCCCTATAGCCTGTCACTCTTTCTCATAACCTTCCTCCTATGTCACCCCTGCAAAACAGTGGCAAAAATGCCTTGCTTGGGACGATATGATTATAAAAAAAACAATTCTGTACTATTATAATGTGGATATAAAGTAGGGGTTCATTCTACATTACAATCAATATATAAAATGATCCCTTACTTTATGGCCACAGTCATCCTTCTCTTACCCACTTCTTGACATCCCCTATAATTAGTCACTCTTCCTCATGACTTTGCTCAGATGTAACCCCCTGCAAAACAGTAGCAGTAAAATGTCTTGATTGGGGTAATATGATTATAAAAAAACAACAACATAAATAGCAAATCGATTGTTTTTTTGTATTTAAATATAAATCATTTTCACAACCAACATCCAACATTACCTGATGACGAGATAGAAATCTCGAAACGTAGATATTTTCGTGTCGCAATGTACTATTAATTACATTATTATATATATGGGGAGCTGTATATTGGTGTTAACAAGAAGTATTTTCCTGCATTTTGGTAGCGGACAGGAATGGGTTTACCGTTATTCTGCAGTAGAATATAATATTTCTAATAATTCATAAATTGAAAAACATATCATAACTTATAATGAATATAATACTTCATCAACTAACCATAACTATATCAACTGTAATCAAATGCATTCTAACTATAAACAAGACAAAAAAGTAAGTACATATATATTGTCTACTGTTCCCAATAAAAAATCAAATTACTTGTATAGCATATTAAACTTAAGACAACCAACTTAATCATACACAATAACGCTTCACCGTCAACTAGTAATTTGGAATAAGACTTATCTGTTTAACCCAAGAAAATAAACCATGGGTATAAAGTACTTAGCACAAATAACGCCATTTTAATTACAATTAAATTAAATTATCAGTTCCTGATTTTCTTACATAAATAATGTTTTTCAGTTTCTATTAATGTTAACTCAAAGTACAATTTTTAAAGTAAAATTTTGATGTAAAATATTTCAAAGAAAGATTCATATTTAATATTTTTTTGATATTTTCAAAATCGGGTATGATATACCTATGATTAGTAGTAGTGTGTCTTTGATTGATATTTAAAGTTCCAGGCTTCAATGTCTTTTGGAAGATTGTATTTCTGACAAAAAAGTAAATACATACGCTGGATTGACAACCACAACATTATCAATACGTCACACCTAATTTAACAGATACAGGTTCTATCGCACATCATCTAAATACACATTCCTGGCCACCTTCCTAACACAGAAAAATCTTTATTGACAACACCAATATGCAACAACATGAAAATAATACACAGAAAATTCAAATTCTCGAAGCCCTGGATCTAATCTAAACTTATTTATAAATGGAACTTTGTCCCTGTGTGTGTCTGTGTGTGTGTGTCCATTACCTATAGACACCGAAACGGCTGAACTGATTTTCTTGAAAATTTACACTGTTATACTATAAGCGTCTCCGAGTGTTCTTAGCTCGGTTTTGTGTCGAGGCACCCCCGATAAATATCAATAAAAAATCGGGTTATCGAAGGAGTGATCCGATTTTAATCAAATTTGATACACTCATAGACAAAGACATTAAAAAACGATATTCAGAAGTTTCACGGTTGCAGTTCTTACAATAGTGCAGAAAATTGATAATATATATATATATAAGGCCAGATGTTTGTGTGTGTCTGTTTATCTGTTTGTATGTCTGTATTTTTTTCAGCCCTTTTATTTTAGTTTTTGACTAGGGTTTGGCTCTAAGTAGGTATAATTGTAGTTCTTAGTCTCAGCCATGATACCATTTACTCAGAGGACTTATTTAGCCTTCCACATTCAGTTTACGACGAAAAAAAATAATTTGATATCGATACCAGGAAATCAAAATTTGACTTACATCCATTCATTTTTCTTTCAGTCTACGGTTTCGCTTAAACTGGAAACAACTATTGCTTTTTAGTCTTTCGTGCCAACGTCCAAAGGGTCTGAGCTCCAGGAACATGGATTAGTTTTGAAGCTTTCATTACAGCCGAGCAACGCCGGGCTACACTGTTAGTATATATATATATATATATATATATATATATACATATATATATATATATATATAGTCATCCGCAGACAGATCTGTTTCGCTGTATTACAGCTCATCAGTACGGCTTAGACTCCGGTCGCTTCCTAACCCACGATTGAAATCCGACCGAATTTGCGTCCATCGGCGATTCTACCCCTACGCCATGAGCGTCCAGTAGAAGAAGGCAGGCTTTTTAGCGCGTATAAACACGCCCAATAGCTTGAGTGCTTCAATTCATTATCAAATGAGCGGTGCGTAAATGCCGGAGTAGGTACTGTTTTCAAAGTCCCGCATTCTTCCAGAGTGATCGATCAGGGTGTGAGAGCGTAAATACTATAGTCATCCGCAGACAGATCTGTGTCGCTGTATTACAGCTCATCAGTACGGCTTAGACTCCGGTCCCTTCGAATTAGATTGAAACCCGACCGAATTGGCGTCAGTCAATATATATATATATATATATATATATATATATATATATATATATATTGTTCTGCATTGATGGCATATAACTCAACACTAGTTTAGAATAATCCGTTAATAACAAAGTAGGCAGAAATAAGCAGAAATCCCGTAAATCTAGTTCGATCCCCACTTGAGCTGTTATGTCCAAAGACATTGGTAAATTCTTTCTAAACTTCATTCACAAACATTTCTACCATTCAGCCACACTAAAAAAATTCAACAAAAACAATTTTAATGTCAGTTGTATTTGCGTTAAAACCACAGATAAGTATATTTCCCGACATAATGCTATATCAAATAAATACTTCGCCAACTTGAATAATATATTCTAATAATAACAATAATGACCTTTCAAAAAATAACTGCAACTGTCGAAAAAATAAAACCTGCCCTTTGAATGGCTAATGTATGTCCTAATTGCTTATAGAGCTCGAATTAATTTGGATGATGGTGATGTTAAATTTTACTTTGGATCGACAGATAACCAGTGGAAGTTGATACTTGATAAGCTTTGAGTTTGAGTTTTGTTTATACGGTATACCAACCTCTGTGGTTTATTTAATGCCAATTGGGGTTTAAAGGTATTTTTTAATATTTGGTTATAGTGAGAAGGTTGATTTAGTCACATTTTAATATATATTTTTTTTTATTCTTTTTTATTTTCCAAAACTGAAAATATCTTCTTGTTTTGTATTAGAAAATGTTTCACTGAGAATAATTTTTGTTTTCCTTCAAAAATGTGTCAATAATTTTTCTTCAAAAACGTATTGTTGGTAATATTTTTTCTTCAAAAATGTATATTTTTCTATAAAAGTCAATTTTTATGTATATATTTCTATAAAAGTGTATTTTTATACCCCAGTTTTTTTGACCCCAGTTTGGGGGTTAACTATTTGCCCATAGCTGGGACCCTAACAGGTGATACCACTCCGGGTCAGGGTGGGCCTGGGAACAACAGCAATGAAGGGGTGGTTTCATGCTCCTCACAACGTCCCAATCAGATGCCGTGCTGCCAGATGCAGTTTACCGTCATGCCCCCGACAATTCGATAAACACATGCTGTCTTTAAACAACAGCAAATACAACAAAACACTGTTATATATATATATATATATATATATATATATATATATATATATATATATATAAAAATGACATATACTTTTATTGTTACTATTTACGACCAGATGATATTGTAACTGGAATCCTGACAGCCTTAGACGATTTCGGCATAGATAATATTACAGAAGAAATAAAAGAAACCCTACAACATACAACAGAATAATAATAATATTAATAATAATAAACCAGACGCAAACGAATATAATCCGAATTGGGATGAACAGAGCGCGCAGAAGAATCAGGCCAGAGAAAGGACAAGAACAGTGCGGGTTCGTCAAAGACACCGCAACAAGAAACGTGATATTTATACTCAGAATGTTATCAGAAAGAGCAATACAAATGCAGAAGGACGTTTACATGTGTTTTATTCACTACGCAAAGACGTTCGACAATGTCCGCCACAAAGATCTGTTAGGGCTGCTTAGCAACCTTGCCATATCCGGGAACAACATTAGAATAATCAAGACCCTATGGTGGCTGCAAACCGACTGTATAGGGACAAAAATGTGTTCAGCAGATTTTTTAAAAATAGAAAATAGTGATTTTGAATTTTTTTTTTCTTTTAAGAAACAACTATTTTATTATAGATGCCATGACTGCCGCAAATGACATTGGCAAAATGTTGGAACACACAAATCGCTTCTTCTTACGCTTACTATTGTTAAGACAAGATTTTTATTGATCTGTACTCTAACCATTTCCAGGTAGAATTCATGAGAAAAAAGGAAAACTGTGAGAAATATATTCACATAGCTTAGCGCTTAAGCAGTGAAAGGAAATTATCAAACATAACAAGACATACCTGGTATAGGAAAAACAATTTATTTGTCTTGCAAAAATATGCTGAATTTTGCTGCTACAGTGTAGCTTGGTATAGTCTCTTTTCTCTGCTTAGCTTGGTATAGTATCCTCCGTCTAGGAGTGGGATGAAAAAGACACGAGGAACTGCGATCCGCGACGTACAGGAACTTTCTTCTGGGTCAGCTTCTTTCACAGTTTCTTATCTTGGTATAAGATGATAGTGCTTAGAGAATTTTTCTCTAGGAAGGCAAGGCTTTGCCCATAGGGTATCCTTTTTAAGGTAAGAAGGGTAACAAGAGATTTTCTCTGTTACAAAGTTGAGGCATTAGCCTAAAAGATTACAAAGAATTGGTAAGATGGTCTCGATATAGCGAGACAAGTGGGCGCCAATTTAGGCCCTGCTGCAACAAAAATCCGGAGCGGCACAAATACGTCCGATACTGTTCGTGCTAGCTGAGAAAAGGGGTGAACAAACCATCGTGTAAAAAAAACATAAAACCTCTGGTAAAGCCCGCCTAAAGTTCAAAACGAGGTTCGGGTTAAATCAGCCAATCAGGAGACCCGTTACATCTGTAAATTTCCGACAAAACTCATTTTCTAGAAAATGTCACATTAGACATAGAAATCATTTGTAAATATATTCAGTGGTCTTATCTCTTTTTACAGCATTAGGTACATCCACTTCCCTTGAGAGTTGAAAATATGATAAGTGGTTACACAACCTAACACACTTTTGGAAAGACAATTCTAGAAGTGTTTAATTAACTGTTAACTTGGCTAAAACTTCTTGTTGAAATGCTAGCAGATGCAACCTCCCATACTTTTCTTACTTCCTCATTTTACTTCCTGTAAATGACCTGCAGTTCATCACACAAGGGTAATATGTCGCCTTATACACTATACCATATTTTTCACCTCACTA
This sequence comes from Ascarosepion bandense, assembly GCA_037127315.1. Taxonomy (NCBI): domain Eukaryota; kingdom Metazoa; phylum Mollusca; class Cephalopoda; order Sepiida; family Sepiidae; genus Ascarosepion; species Ascarosepion bandense. The sequence continues at coordinate 48,330 of JBBBDQ010029735.1, read as the reverse complement.
TTAATCATGTCTTTTCTATCTCCTTCAGTTTGACTTGAAGAGGATGACTACATTCCTCCTTAGATGCCCTCCCACATATACATAGTACATTATATATGCAGTTCTTTCCTTACATTTTTTTTTCAAAGGAACTACAATTGGAGTAGATAGACTAAACTATCGCCCGGTTCACACTCCACCCACGTCTACTGAACAGGTGAAGAGGCTCATCCCTTATTTCCTGTTTAGGATGCGGTTTCCGGTTTTCTCTTTTCCAATTTTCTCACTTTTTTTTTTCAATTGGAGTAGATAGACTAAACTATCGCCCGGTTCACACTCCACCCACGTCTACTGAACAGGTGAAGAGGCTCATCCCTTGTTTCCTGTTTAGGATGCGGTTTCCGGTTTTCTCTTTTCCAATATTCTCACTTTTTCTTTTCAATTGGAGTAGATAGACTAAACTATCGCCCGGTTCACACTCCACCCACATCAACTGAACAGGTCAATAGGCTCATCCCTTGTTTCCTGTTTAGGATGCGGTCTCCGGTTTTCTCTTTTCCAATTTTCTCACTTTTTCTTTTCAATTGGAGTAGATAGACTAAACTATCGCCCTGTTCACACTCCACCCACGTCTACTGAACAGGTGAAGAGGCTCATCCCTTGTTTCCTGTTTAGGATGCGGTTTCCGGTTTTCTCTTTTCCAATTTTCTCACTTTTTCTTTTCAATTGGAGTAGATAGACTAAACTATCGCCCGGTTCACACTCCACCCACGTCTACTGAACAGGTGAAGAGGCTCATCCCTTGTTTCCTGTTTAGGATGCGGTCTCCGGTTTTCTCTTTTCCAATTTTCTCACTTTTTCTTTTCAATTGGAGTAGATAGACTAAACTATCGCCCGGTTCACACTCCACCCACGTCTACTGAACAGGTGAAGAGGCTCATCCCTTGTTTCCTGTTTAGGATGCCGTCTCCGGTTTTCTCTTTTCCAATTTTCTCACTTTTTCTTTTCAATTAGAGTAGATAGACTAAACTATCGCCCGGTTCACACTCCACCCACGTCTACTGAACAGGTGAAGAGGCTCATCCCTTGTTTCCTGTTTAGGATGCGGTCTCCGGTTTTCTCTTTTCCAATTTTCTCACTTTTTCTTTTCAATTGGAGTAGATAGACTAAACTATCGCCCGGTTCACACTCCACCCACGTCTACAGAACAGGTGAAGAGGCTCATCCCTTGTTTCCTGTTTAGGATGCGGTTTCCGGTTTTCTCTTTTCCAATCTCTTTACTCTTATGTAGCCCCCTGCACATCAGTGGTGTGACCGCCTTGCTCGGTGTGATATGATTAAAATAAAGGTGGTGTAAGACAAGGCTGTATATTGTTAGTGGATGTATTCAACCTTATCCGCAAAACCTAAAGAACTACAAGTCTTACCAGAATTCACCATTGGCGGCCACGATTTTAACAATGTTGAATACGCAGATGACACAGTGTTGATAGCAGACACGGAAAGGAAACTACAAATCCTCCAACGAAGAAAAGTAAGAAGAAAGAATTAAAGATAAATTACAAGAAAACAAATAAAAGGTCATTAGTAAAAAGAGGAGAAAAAATGCCAACTAAAAATTGGGGAAAATAAAATCAAGCAAGTAGAGAAATTTATATATTTTTTATAATCATATCGCATAAAGCAAGGTGATTTACTGCCAATGTTTTGCAGGGGGTTACATAGGAAGAAAGCTATGAGAAAGAGTGACAGATTATAGGGTGTGTCAGGAAGTGGGTAAGAGAAGGATGATTATAGCCATAAAATGAGGGATTAGTTTATATATTGGTTGTAATGTAGAATTGATCCCCCACTTTATAACCACATTATTATAGTATAGAATTTTCTTTTTAATCATATCGCCCCAAGCAAGGCATTTTACTGCCACTGTTTTGCAGGAGGTTACATAGGAAGAAAGTTATGAGAAAGAGTGACAGATTATAGGGGGTGTCAGGAAGTGGGTAAGAGAAGGATGAGTATCACCATAAAATTAGGGATCAGTTTATATATTGTTGTAATGTAGAATTGATCCCCCACTTTATAACCACATTATTATAGTATAGAATTTTCTTTTTAATCATATCGCCCCAATCAAGGCATTTTACTGCCACTGTTTTGCAGGGGGTTACATAGGAGGAAAAATTATGAGAAAGAGTGACAATTTATAGGGGGTTGCAGGAAGTGGGTAAGAGAAGGATGAGTGTGGCCATAAAGAGAGGGATCAGTTTATATATTGATTGCAATGACGAGAGTGTAGTAGACGGAGAAAGGTGCATGAGAGAACGGATGCAGGTCAGTAAGATAAAAGATGACTAGTGACTTTGTCATTTCCTGGATATTGTAGCTGTCGGGGAAGCAAGTAAACGGAAGGGAATTTCACAGGTGGGAAGTGCGAGAAAAGAAGCTGGTGGAGTAGAATTTGCGTTTACATCTTATTGGTTTCACAGTAAAAGGGTGGGACCTAGTTGCTAATCTTGGAGCTCGAGTAAATTTATAAACAGGGGGCACCAGTGAACTAAGTTAATCGGAGCAAAAGCCGTGAAAGTATTTGTAGAAGAGACGCAGGGAAGCCACGTTGCGCCGGTGAGAAAGTCACTGTATCTGAGCTGCCAAGTCGGGATCGATCACATTATAGATTCTCCGTTGGATTTTGACTAGGACCCCTAGGGTGGATATCAGGAGCACCCGACCAGATATGGCAGATTTAGATATAAATGATGTTTATCCATATTAGAATTCATCGTGTTCGGCCCATTCTTCGATCGACTGTTCATTCGTTATTCTTTCATTTGCACCCACTGTTGAGCAGGGGGTTACATAGGAGGTAAGTAATGAGAAAGAGTGACAGGTTACAGGGGGTGTCAGGAAGAAGGTAGGAGAAACATGAAAATACTGGTGAGACGGAGAAGGGAGCATAAGAGAGAGAGAGAGAAAGAGAGAGAGAGAGAGAAAAAGAGAGAGAGAATGAGGATGCAATTTAGTGAGATAGGAGATGACTATTGATTTTACATTTGAATTCCTAAAGATTGTAGCTGTCGGGAAAGCAAGTAAACGGAAGGGAATTCCACAAGCGGGAAGTGTTAGAGAAGAAGTTGCTAAAGTAGAACTTACGTTTACAATTTATTGGTTTCACATTGGAACCTAGTTGCTAATCTTGTGGTTCGAGTAAATTCAAACGTAGGGGGCACCAATGAGTTAAGTTAATCGGAGCAGAAGCCGTGAAAGTATTTGTAGAAGAGACACAGGGAAGCCACGTTGCGCCGGTGAGAAAGTGAATGTATCCGAGCTGCCAAGTGGGGATCGATCACATTATAGATTCTCCGCAGAATTTTCTCAAGAAGCCCCTGGTGGATATCAGGATGAGAACACAGATTGCATAATCTTATATACCTTGGAAGAGTTCTAATAGTGAACAGAAAGTGCAACACTGAGATCTGAAGGCGTATTGGGATGGCCAAAGACACATTTCAAAAGCTAAGTAGAGTGTTGAGAGACAGGAAAATTTCGTTGGAAACCAAAAATTAAAAAAAAAGAAAGTATGTACGTTGTGGTGCAGTGGATATCAGCTCGGAAGGACAAATCGGGGAAGTCGAGTTCGAATTCCAGTTGAATTCTTTGCATTCTCTTCCGCACAAATACCCTTGGGAAAGATATTAATTCGTCTCTTCCCTCCAGTTATGAGTTAAATAATAGGACAGATTGGGTTCTATAGCCTTGGCTGGCAGCCAGTCTATCGGAGAAAGTAATGGTATCTTACTGCGGGATAATCTTCTGCCCAGTCAGTCGTGTCTCGAAAAGCGTTTATCACGTATGCCGTTTAACAGATTGACTGAAATGTTACGTGATGTCCTTCCTCGTGTATGGCATCGAATGCTGGACAGTTTCCTCTACGATACATGAGATACTCGAAGCAATTGAAACATGGTTCTACAGAAGGATCCTGAGGATACCATTGCCAAAAATTTGAGCAGGCTAGAAACGAAAAGGAAACTTATACTTAATATCAAGAAGAGGCAGTTGAACTTTCTGGGACACGTAATGAGGAATAAATGCTTGGAGAATCTGGTATTCACAGGGCCGATAGAGGGAAAGAGGGGCAGATGAAGGCCGGGACGTATTTTATGGTCTTCAGCAAATAGATGGCAGAAGAAAGTTTGGGAAAAATAACACAAGATCAAGTTTTTAAAAGCTACAAGGGACAGGAAGATGTGGAAGGCTATGATCGTCTACGTTCTGAAAGAACACGTCACATAAAAGAATGTATGGGTAAATAAGCAGAAACTAAAAAATACAGATAAAATTTATGGTTATAAATGAGGAAGGAGGGCATGGAGAATTTGACACCCATAAGACATACCGAAAAAATGAAAGGGTAAATTACAAGGTTACCTACATGACGAGCTTATGTGAATGGATATCTTTTTAGAATGTTGTTCAGTCTGTACAAGACCCAAGAGCCACTTGAGTTAGATGGGTTATAAATTAAGAGACACATTTTGCGGGGATGTGTGGTGGAGGAAATATATTGGTTAATCTAGACTTGAACAGGTTAAGAATGTCCTGACCAGGAAAACATCTCCTCGGGAATCAGTTGTCCGTTGGAAGAAGCTGATTGAGTGGGAATTACATCACACTAATGGAATACGAACAGAATGAATGGTGTGGTTTTGCTACATCTCACTAATGGAATACGAATAGAATGAGGGTGAGGTTTTGCTACATCTCACTAATGGAATACGAACAGAATGAGGGTGAGGTTTTGCTACATCTCACTAATGGAATACGAACAGAATGAGGGTGAAGTTTTGCTACATCTCACTAATGGAATACGAACAGAATGAGGGTGAGGTTTTGCTACATCTCACTAATGGAATACGTACAGAATGAGGGTGAGGTTTTGCTACATCTCACTAATGGAATACGAACAGAATAAGGGTGAGGTTTTGCTACATCTCACTAATGAAATACGAACAGAATATGGGTGAGGTTTTGCTACATCTCACTAATGGAATACGAACTGAATGAGGGTGAAGTTTTGCTACATCTCACTAATGGAATACGAACAGAATGAGGGTGAGGTTTTGCTACATCTCACTAATGGAATACGAACAGAATGAGGGTGAAGTTTTGCTACATCTCACTAATGGAATACGAACTGAATGAGGGTGAGGTTTTGCTACATCTCACTAATGGAATACGAACAGAATGAGGGTGAGGTTTTGCTACATCTCACTAATGGAATACGAACAGAATGAGGGTGAAGTTTTGCTACATCTCACTAATGGAATACGAACAGAATGAGGGTGAGGTTTTGCTACATCTCACTAATGGAATACGAACAGAATGAGGGTGAAGTTTTGCTACATCTCACTAATGGAATACGAACTGAATGAGGGTGAGGTTTTGCTACATCTCACTAATGGAATACGAACTGAATGAGGGTGAGGTTTTGCTACATCTCACTAATGGAATACGAACAGAATGAGGGTGAGGTTTTGCTACATCTCACTAATGGAATACGAACTGAATGAGGGTGAGGTTTTGCTACATCTCACTAATGGAATACGAACTGAATGAGGGTGAGGTTTTGCTACATCTCACTAATGGAATACGAACAGAATGAGGGTGAAGTTTTGCTACATCTCACTAATGGAATACGAACAGAATGAGGATGGGGTGTTGCTACAATATCGCTCAGTAAATGCCAAATGTTTCTTTATAAGGAGACAGTTAATATTAATATTATCGTTAAAGATAAGGATAACAGATATTATACTTTGATCCTAACTCGATAATACTTGTGGTTTTCGTAGCGTATGTTGGACTATTTTGAGTACCCTAGAGGTTATACCAGGACATCGAAGGACACAATTTGAACAACATAAGGTACGCATGTTTCTGGTTGCAGACATGGAAATTAAACTACAATACCTCCCACAGAAGGTAGCTGAAGAGAGTAACAAGAATTACTACAAATAAAATGCAAGAAAACCAAATGCATGGTCATCAGCAAAAAGGGCAGCCCAATATGCCAAATACAGGTGGGGTATACTAAAATCAAGCAGGTACAAAAATTTAAATACCTTGGAAATGTTCTAACAGAAGACGGAAAGTGCGACACAGAGATCCGAAGGGGAATTGGCGTTCCAGAAGATGAGTAAAGTATTAAGAGACAGGAAACTTTCACTAGAAACAAAGAAGAGAGGACTTGCTATTTGATGTTGATTCTTTAATATGGCAGTGGATGCTGGACAATATTATCAAAGATGAAGGAAAAACTTGAAGCAACTGGAATGTGGTTCTACAGAAGGATGCTGTGGATATCATGGATCGAACATGTGAGCAATGATGAGGTTTTGGAAAGGATGGAAACGAAAAGGAAATTAATATTGAGCATCTGGAAGAGACAACTGAAGCTCCTGGGACATGCAATGAGAAAGAAGAGCTTATGGAACCTCATATTAACAGGCCAGATTGAGGGTAAAAGAGACAAGGGAAGGAACAGCGGATCACATATTTGAAGGGCCTGAGCAGGTGGATGACAGAATAAGGGTTGTGTAGTGTAACAGGAGAAAGCGTGCTAAGAGCCACCAGGGATAGGGAGACGTGGAAAGCCATGATCGCCTACGTTCTGAAAGGACAGGGCACATAGAAGAATATATATGCCAACTGTTTATAAGAAATTATAATGTGGATATAAAATGGGGGATCAATACTATATAATAATCAATAGATAAACTGATCCCCCATTTCGTGGCCACGCTAGTTTCCATCCATTTATAATCTAGATTTATTGGCTTGAGCTAGTGGATGACAGAATGAGGGTTGTGTGGTGTAACAGGAGAAAGTGTGCTAAGAGCCACCAGGGATAAAGAGAGGTGGAAGGCCATGATCGCCTACGTCCTGAAGGGTCAGGGCACATAGAAGAAGAATATATATGCCAACTGTTTATAAGCAATCATAATGTGGATATAAAATGGGGGATCAATTCTATAGTATAATCAATATATAAACTGATCCCCCATTTCGTGGCACACAGAAGAAGACTGTTGAATGTGACACAAGACTGAAATTATTAGGCATCGAGTGAGGATCGAACTCACTAATTCTGTTGTAATCGAGACAAGCGTGCTCACCCGTCGAAGGTCTTTCTTTTCTCTCACTTTTGTTTCCACCTCATTTAATTTTTTATGCATGGTTTCCTTTTTAGGAGTTAATTTTTCCTTTTTATTTTACTAAATTTGTTACATTATAAATATAACTAATTTAATGTAAAAACCTCACGGACGATGTCGACTCAAAAAAATTGTGTTTCGAGCAAATAAGCATTTTTTAAGCATGAATTAATATGCAAATTCAAATAATAACCACATGACGCAAACTCATTGTCGCTCCCTTTTTTGATTTTTCAGGCAATAAACCCCGAATAATAAAACCCAATTTCTGTTAAGCCCCTATTAACTTTAATATTTCCAGGTGCTAAGCCATAAACAGACTGATATTGACTGATATTAACCAAATAACAAAAAAAAAGCAATATTGGACGTACAACAAAATGTGTCTGACTAGATTATTATGACCGTTGCATCCTTCTGTTCGGAAGCAAAGCTAATACTTCTATTTGTTTGTAGTGTCGAGCTTACAGGGATAAAAAGATCCCATAAATAAACCCCAAAGCATATTCAGACTTGTCTTTGATCTTTATTACAGTTTTAAATTTCATCGTTAATAAATTGAGACAAATGGTGCTGCAACAATTGGCATTGGAAGCTTGAGGTGCATCAAGAGCGGTTTTGAACATCCTTGTTAGAAATTCTTCGTTCAAACACCGTTTTCTGGTGATAGTCCAATAAACAAAAAAATAATAGCTGGAGCTCATATCTAGGAGAGTGACCATTTTTTCGTTAACGTGAGGTGATAACATTATATTAAATAATAGGGGCCTCGACTATGTTTTTCAAATTGGCCTAATAATTTAAAATATAAGGTTGGATGTTGGAATGTGGAAGAATAAAATATTTCTCACCGACGCAATGTGGCTTCCCTGTGTCTCTTCTACAAATACTTTCACGGCTTCTGTTCCGATGAACTTAGCTGTCTGGTGCCCCTTTATGTATGAATTTACTCGAGCCACAAGTTTAGCAACTAGGCCCCACAATTTTACTGTGAAACCAATTAAATGTAAATGCAAATTCTACTTCACCAGTTTCTTTTCTCGCAATTCCCGCCTGTGGAATTCCCTTCCATTTACTTGCTTCCCCGACAGCTACAATCTCCAACAATTTAAATGTAAAGTCAATAGTCACCTCCTATTTCACTAACCTGCATCTTCTCTCTCTCTCTCTCTCTCTCTTTCTCTCTCATGCTCCTTTCTCCGTCCACTCCACTCTCATCAGTATTCTCATAATTCTCTTACCCACTTCCTAACACCCCCTATAACCTCTCACTCTTTCTCATAAATCTCCTCCTATGTAACCCCCTGCAAAACAGTGGCAGTAAAATGCGTTCCTTGGGGCGATATGATTATAAAAAAATTCGTTTTGTATGTTAAAGTAAAATTTTATTAACTAAACAGAATAACAAATTTGTAAGAAGAAATTCTTTAAAGAGAAAAAATGTACGTAGTTAAATGTTCCAGAGAAATAGTAGTAAAGAGTTAAATGAACCCAGAGCTTATAGTTCATTGTAGCAGAATGTGTGTATAAAAGTCTGTGTTCCTTTCCTTTTTTATGGCCGGCGAGAAAGTGAAGGGAAAGGTGAAGCAATAAAGGAAATTGTACTTATCGGACTTTAGTTTTTAGGAAGTCAGTTGAAGTATCTTGTTGTTGTTATTGTTTCTTTGACGCCGTGTAAGTAAAGACGAAGAAAGGAAAATTAGAAGGATAGAAAGTACGAATGTATGTCGACGAAGCATGACAGGGTCGGCGTCTTGAAATTTATTTTATTGCATTTTAGCGTGCCGTCTCTACGCTGGTCCCATTTGACTGACTGATTTTATCGGTCAAGAGTTGTGGTTAAGTAATGGAATCTATTCATGTGATCGGCTTGCACCGCGTACCCATTTTCTAGGTGTGAAGCAAATTTGACTGTCATATTTTGACTGTCATATTTTGACTGTCATATTTTGACTGTCATATTTTGACTGTCATATTGACTGTGAATTTTTCTATCTAATAAGAATCCATAATCTTAATTTTCACACTGACTTGTGAAATTTGCCTTGGTCTGGGGTTTTCCAAAATGTTTTCAGTCGTTCTGATCCATTTTTGAGGATGTGAAATTTTATTTTTTCCGTTTCAGTTAATTGGTGATTGATAAAGGATTTGTATCCTATAGAATCAATTGTTAGGTCTGCTGGCAAGAAGGCTGACCCACTCTGTCAGGCCAGACACCTTTTTTTCGCGCCAGAATCATTCTCACAACTATTTATCCCAATCAGTCCCTCAGGCCCTGAATATTTTCTGCCAGAAACTTCATTTATACACACAGAAAAAAAGTAACACTGGGTGAAATAACGTAGATCATTGTTCGAACTGTTATCCTGATCTTTATTGTCATATTTACATTTTACTGCCACTGTTGTGCAGGTGATTACAAAGGGGGAAAGTTATAAGAAAGAGTGACAGGTTATAGGGGGTGTCCGGAAGTGAGTAAGAGAAGGATGAGAATACTGATGAGAGTGGAGTGGTCGGAGAAAGGAGCACAAGAGAGAGCTCTAAAATCTAGAATATAAATATATAGAAAAGTGAGGGATCAGTTTATATATTGATTGTAATGTAGAATTGATCCTCCACTTTATACCCACATCATGATTTATTTAGTTTTTTAATAATCATATCGCCCCAAGTAAGGCATTTTACTGCCACTGTTTTGCAGGGGGTTACATAAGAGGAAAATTATGAGAAAGAGTGACAGGTTATAGGGGGTGTCAGGAAGTGGGTAAGAGAAGGATGAGAATACTGATGAGAGTGGAGTAGACGGAGAAAGAAGCATGAAAGAGAGATCTTAAATCTAGAATATAAATATATAGAAACTTACATTGCCACAAAGTGAGGGATCAGTTTATGTATTGATTACAATCTAGAATTGACCCCCACTTTATACCTACATCATGATTTTTGTTTTTTTTTTGTTTTTTTTTAATAATCATATCGCCCCAAGCAAGGCATTTTACTGACACTGTTTTTCAGGGGGTTACATAGGATAAAGTTATGAGAAAGAGTCACAGGTTATAGGGGGTGTCCGAAAGTGGGTAAGAGAAGGATGAGAATGCGAGAGTGTAGTGGACGGAGAAAGGAGCATGAGAGAGAAAATGCGTGTTAGTGAGATAGGAGATGGCTATTGACTTTACATTTATAGCTATTGGGGAAGCAAGTAAACGGAATGGACATCCACGTGCGGGTACTGCGAGAAAAGAAGCTGATGGAGTAGAATTTGCGGTTACAATTTATTGGTTTCAGAGTGAAAGGTTGGGACCTAGTTGATAATCTTGTGGCTCGAGTATATTCATACATCGGGGGCACCAGAGTTGTAAGTTCATCGGAGCCGAAGCCGTGAAAGTATGTGTAGAAGAGACACAGGGAGGCCACATTGCGCCGGTGACGAATTGACTGTATCTGAGCTGCCAAGTCGGGATCAATCACGTTACAGATTCTCCGTTGAATTTTGTCAAGGACCCTTTCGGACGTTTTAGGCTCCGACTTGAATTTTGAACCGAACACTTTATTTTGAATACTAGAGTAGATTGTTTTCGTTCCATAGTGGTTCGGTTCAAAATTCCAGTCACCTGAAGGAGGTCGGAATTTAAATGCAAAGTCAGTTCCTCTCTCTTATCCACTTAACCCCAGCCCTTTCTACATCACCCCGTGTATCTTGTTCTTTTCCTTTCTCTCTACCTTCGCAACTGCCTTCACTCCTGTGTTCATATCCTTCTCTTGCCCTTTCTCTTTCACCCCCTGTAGCTGGTTCGTCTTTCTCTTCACTCTCCTCCTGCCTAATACTTCAACTCTCTTATGTAACTCCAGCCCTTTCTACATCACCCCGTGTATCTTGTTCTTTTCCTTTCTCTCTACCTTCGCAACTGCCTTCACTCCTGTGTTCACATCCTTCTCTTGCCCTTTCTCTTTCACCCCCTGTAGCTGGTTCGTCTTTGTCTTCACTCTCCTCCTGCCTAATACTTCATCTCTCTCATGTAACTCCAGCCCTTTCTACATCACCCCGTGTATCTTGTTCTTTTCCTTTCTCTCTACCTTCGCAACTGCCTTCACTCCTGTGTTCACATCCTTCTCTTGCCCTTTCTCTTTCACCCCCTGCAGCTGGTTCGTCTTTGGCTTCACTCTTCTCCTGCCTAATACTTCAACTCTCTTATGTAACTCCAGCCCTTTCTACATCACCCCGTGTATCTTGTTCTTTTCCTTTCTCTCTACCTTCGCAACTGCCTTCACTCCTGTGTTCATATCCTTCTCTTGCCCTTTCTCTTTCACCCCCTGTAGCTGGTTCGTCTTTTTCTTCACTCTCCTCCTGCCTAATACTTCAACTCTCTCATGTAACTCCAGCCCTTTCTACATCACCCCGTGTATCTTGTTCTTTTCCTTTCTCTCTACCTTCGCAACTGCCTTCACTCCTGTGTTCACATCCTTCTCTTGCACTTTCTCTTTCACCCCCTGTAGCTGGTTCGTCTTTTCTTCCTCTCCTCCTGCCTAATACTTCATCTCTCTCATGTAACTCCAGCCCTTTCTACATCACCCCGTGTATCTTGTTCTTTTCCTTTCTCTCTACCTTCGCAACTGCCTTCACTCCTGTGTTCACATCCTTCTCTTGCCCTTTCTCTTTCACCCCCTGCAGCTGGTTCGTCTTTGGCTTCACTCTTCTCCTGCCTAATACTTCAACTCTCTTATGTAACTCCAGCCCTTTCTACATCACCCCGTGTATCTTGTTCTTTTCCTTTCTCTCTACCTTCGCAACTGCCTTCACTCCTGTGTTCATATCCTTCTCTTGCCCTTTCTCTTTCACCCCCTGTAGCTGGTTCGTCTTTTTCTTCACTCTCCTCCTGCCTAATACTTCAACTCTCTCATGTAACTCCAGCCCTTTCTACATCACCCCGTGTATCTTGTTCTTTTCCTTTCTCTCTACCTTCGCAACTGCCTTCACTCCTGTGTTCACATCCTTCTCTTGCACTTTCTCTTTCACCCCCTGTAGCTGGTTCGTCTTTTTCTTCACTCTCCTCCTGCCTAATACTTCATCTCTCTCATGTAACTCCAGCCCTTTCTACATCACCCCGTGTATCTTGTTCTTTTCCTTTCTCTCTACCTTCGCAACTGCCTTCACTCCTGTGTTCACATCCTTCTCTTGCCCTTTCTCTTTCACCCTCTGTAGCTGGTTCGTCTTTCTCTTCATTCTTCTCCTGCCTAAATTTTTTTCTCTTATGTAGCCCCCTGCACATCAGTGGCTGTACCGCCTTGCTTGGAGTGAAATGATAAAAAATACAATTGAAGAAGTGATTATTTAATTGCGTGTACTTTTCCGACGTCGGGGGTCACTAGTGAAGACGTAAGGAGATTGTTGATGTTTTTTGATTCGTCTTTGTATTTAACATAACCGAACTCCCTACAGTTTACAAGTTTTTTTCCGTAATTCATACATAGGGGGCACCAGAGACCTAAGTTTATGGGACCGGAGGCCGTGAAAGTATGTGTAGAAGAGACACAGGGAGGCCACATTGCGTCGGTGAGGAAGTGATTGTACCCGAGCTGCCAAGTCGGGATCAATCACGTTACAGATTCTCCGTTGAATTTTGTCAAGGACCATTTCGGACGTTTTAGGCTCCGACTCTCTTCAGGTGACTTGAATTTCGAACCGAACTCTTTATTTTGAGTACTGGGGTAGATTTTTTTTTGTTCTATAGTGATTCGGTTCAAAATTCCAGTCACCTGAAGAAGTTCGGAACACAAACCGCCCAAACGTCGATGAATATGACAATAAATACAGCTTAGAAGTTTTTTCGTAATCCCCAGACGGTTGTCAGGAGGTTGGGATGTGAGAATCGGTTGTGGAAGAAGAAGGTATACATTTTTAATCTACTCTACCGGCCTTAATTATTAGGCCACCCCAGAGTTAAAACAAAGATGACGTATTTCATACTATTTTTTATTATTTATTGCCAAGTGAATAATTGTAAATGAAAATAGAATGGTTCTTTTGTTAATACTGCACAATAACATGTGCATCAAATGAATTTATAAATATTTAAAAATTACCTAAATTGCAGTTTCATCAATGAAAGAATGAAGAAAATTTAGGGTGATTCGGACGAGTTCATCTTTGCTTCTTTGCCTTGTAAAATTTTGCAAAGTAATAATAACAAAAGAACCATTCTATTTTCATTTGGCAATAAATACTAAAAATAATACAAAACATAATTTCTTTTAAAACCTGCAGACTTCTAGTGGGAGAACCTGTAGACCTATGGCTGTAGACCTCTATGCGTCCTCGCCTTCGCCTGTATTTATGGCTGACACCAGCCAGTCAGATTGCTATAAGGGGGAATGAAGGTGTATGCATATTCATTATATATTCATTACGTCAGATTCCTAAAAATAGACAGACGAAATCAATTCGATATAATATCGTAAAAGAAAAAGTAATAAGAACAAAAGAACCATTCTATTTTCATTTGGCAAGAAATACTAAAAGTAGTATGAAATACATTAATTTCGTTTAAAACTGGGGAGGGCTAATAATTATGGGCGGTAGTATATATATATATATATATATATATATATATATAACAAATCTACAGTGTGCGATGGTTAAATTGTCGCTATTTGCCTTGTAAAATTTTGCAAAGTAATAATAACAAAAGAACTATTCTATTTTCATTTGGCAAGAAATACTAAAAATAGTATGAAATACATTAATTTCTTTTAAAACTGGGGAGGGCTAATAATTATGGGCGGTATATATATATATATATATATATATATATATATATATATATATAAAATCTACAGGGCGCGATGGCTATATTGTCGCTATTTGCCTTGTAAAATTTTGCAAAGTAATAATAACAAAAGAACCATTCTATTTTCATTTAGAATTATCCACTTAACAATAAATACTAAAAATAGTATGAAATACATAAAATAAAAAAACTGGGTAACCTAATAATTATGGCTGGTAGTATACGTGCTAATACCCTTGAGTGAGGTAGGAATCCATTTGCAAAATACTGTGAATACTGAACAATCTCGTCACAGATTAAGAAAGGCCTTCAGGCAACAAGGATGCAAAGAATACTATGGACTGCACACGTGGGCAACAAGGAAGTTTTAAGCAGAATAGACACAAATTAACATTCGTATTTTGAATCAGAAGAGAAGTTGTCACTCCTCGATCTTCAGAGGCAATTTAGAACAACATTTACTGCTATATGGCAAAAAGGGTAAAGAAATACCACCAGAGAATCAATAGAACCAATCACAGACGTTCTCATATGTTAATTTACGGCATTGCTGGTAAGAAAGATGAGTTATTTTTTTGGGAGCGGGGGGGGGGTACATTAATATTAATTATTGAGTTATCTTGCAGAAAAAACCTGCTTTGGCAATTTGACAATCAAAGAATGGCTGAATTCTTTATCTTCAAAGGCGTTATTCAACTCTTTTTTATTTCCCTGCGAATATGTCATATATTATAATATAATTAGGCTTTGCAACTTCTTCAAGGATGTGCATTGTGGTGCAGGATGTGAGTTGTGGTGGAGCGGATATCGGCTCGGAACGACAAATCAGGGGTGCCGAGTTCGAATTCCAGTTGAATTCCATGCATTCACTTACGCACAATTACCCTTGGGAAAGGTATTAATCCGTCTCTTCCCTCTAGTTATGGGTTAAATAATAGGACAGATTGGATTATATATCCTTGGCTGGTAACCAATCTACCACAGAAAGTTGGCATAAAGTAGGGGATCAGTTTTATATTGTTATGAAGTAAATGACTGACTGAATATAGTACTTAGAAACATAATTAAGGCTTTTACTAATCATAAAATGGAGGATTGGTTTTATATTGTTATGAAGTAATAAACTGGTCCCCCACTAATTACTACTTCATAATATAATACATCTTCTCCCCCTCTAGCTATGAGCCAAATAACAGGACAGATTGGGTTCTATAGCCTTTGCTGGCAACCAGTCTACTGCAGAAAGCAATGGCAACCTACTGTACGATAATCTTCTGCCCAGTCAGTCATGTGTCTTTCGAGACATGATCGTCCAAAGCATGTACACCATATGGCACTTAACTGACTGACTGAATATAATACTTAGAAACATAATTAAGGCTTTTACTGATCATAAAGTGGGGGATCAGTTTTATATTGTTATGAAATAATAAATCGATCCCCCATTAATTACTACTTAATAATATAATACTTCTCTTGCCCCTCTAGCTATGAGCCAAATAATAGGACAGATTGGGTTCTATACCCTTGGTAACCAGTCTACTGAAGAATGCAATGGCAACCTATTGCGGGATAATCTTCTGCCCAGTCAGTCATGTCTTTTTCGAGACATGATCGCCCAAAGCTTGTATCACGTATGGCACTTAACTTACTAAACTTTTTTAAGCAACAATAATAGAAGTTTTCTGCTGAGGGGGTAGGGTTGTTGTACTGCTTTATCTTTTTAATTTCTTTAGGTGTAATCACAGTTAAAATCCATCCAAGCTGTCAAGTAATATCTTAGATAATGACACTCAAAAGAGTTCGATACTCACCAGGTGCCCGCTGCTATAGCATTATGTTTAGTAAATACCTGCACAGGGAGACTAACATAAAGCTATTATTAACATTGCTAGTGTTGAGCGTTCGATACTCATTCCTTCTTCTTTTTCATGTGCCGTGTCCCTTCAGGACGTAGGCGATCATGTACTTCCACTTGGCTTTGTCTGTTGTCACTCTCAGTAATGTTTCTCTTGATATCTCTTCTAAGCCCCGCCCCGTCAACCATTTGCTCAGGCTTAACAAGTACGTCTCGCGTTGCTTTTCCCTGTCTCTTCTTCCATTTATCCGACTTGTGAGTATCAAATTCTCCAGGCTCTCCTTCCTCATTACGCGCCCCAGGAAACTCATTTATCTCTTCCTGATATTTATTATCAGTTTTCTTCTCGTTTGCATCCTTTCCAACACTTCATCGTTGCACACGTGCTCTATCCATGGTATCCTCAGCATCCTTCTGTAAAACCACATTTCTGCTGCTTCTCTTTCATCTTTGATGTGATCGTCCAGCATTCATTTCCATACAAGACCGATATCACATAGCAATCCGGCACTCTTTTCTTTGTTTCTAATGAGATTTTCCTGTCTTTCAGTACTCTGCTTAGCTTCTGAAATGCGTCTTTGGTCATGCCAATGCGTCTTCGGATCTCCGTGTCGCATTTTCCATCCTCTGTTAAAACACTTCCCAAGTATTTGAATTTTTTTTACTTGTTTTATTTTAGATTCTTCAACTTGCAGTTGGATTATTGGTCTCCTCTTTTTGCTGATGACCATACATTCAGTTTTCTTGAGGTTTATGCTCAGTCCTTTCTTTTCACTTTCTTTCTGTAGAAGGTCCTGCATTTTCCTTTCCGTGTCTGCTATCAGCACTGTGTCATCTTCGTATCTGATATTGTTGAGATTATGACCGTCAATGACGAATCCTGGCAAGGCTTTTATTTCTCTCATAATTGCTTCGCTGTACAGGATGAAAAGATCCGGTGAGAAAACACATCCTTGTCTTACGCCCCTTTTTATTTTTGTATACTAGAGTAGTTCACTTCCTATTCGTACACAAGCGATTCGCTGCCAATTTAGGTTCTTGATTATCCTAACGTCTTTTCCGAAAATGTCGAGGTTGTCAAGCATCTTTAAACTGAGCTTTCGACACAGAGAGACTTTCAAAAGAGCTATGGTTAACGAGCTACTCAGGCCATTACCAGTACAGAGAATTATTTTTTCACTGGCTGCTTAACTATTGTGTCCCTGTTATAAGCTTAGTAATTAGCAAATATACACATAGGTAGACTGATATAGAGTTATGGTTAACGTGCTAGTCTCGCAAACCAATGCAAGCGCTGAGCGTTCGGTACTCACTAGGTGCCCCACTATTATGTGAAGTTTAGTCAATAGTAAATGGAGACTGACATAGAGCTATGGTTAACTTGCTCGTCTCAGACATCATTGCTAGTGGAGAGTGTTCGATCCTCACTTGGTACCGCACTATAATGTCCTTGCATTAAGCTTTGCCAAAAGAAAATATCTACAAAGAGAGACTGACATAGGGCGATAGTCAATCAGCTGATCTCGCAGACCATTGGTAGTGTAGAGCATTCGATCCTCACTGGGTGCCTCACTATTATGGAGTTGGGCTAAGCTTAATCGGTATTAAATATCTACAACGAGAGATTGTCATACAGCTACGGTTAACCTGCTAGTCACACATACCATTGATAGCTTACGATCCTCACTGGGTGCCCCACTGTTATATCTTTGTGTTAAGCTTTCTCAATGGTAAATATCCACACAAGGAGACTAACATAGAGAAATGGTTAACGAGCTAGTCTTACAGACTATTGCTAGTCATGAGGGTTCGATTCTCACTGGGTGCCCCACTGTTATGTTCTTGTGCTAAGGTTAATAAATACTAAGTATCTTCACAAGGAGGCTGACATGAAGCTATGGTTAACGTGCTAGTCACAAAAACTACTTTTTAGTGTAGCGCGTTCGATCCACACTAGGCGCCTCACAATTATGTCTTTGTGCTAAGCTTGGTCAAAAGAAAATATCTACACAGGAAGACTGATATTGAGATATGGTTAACGTGCTAACAGACTATTGATAGTGATGAGTTTTCGATCGTCACTGGGTCCTCCACTTATGTCCTAGTGCTAAAGCATAGTCAATTGTAAATATCCCCACAGGGAGACTGTCATAGAGCTATGGTTAACGAGCTATGGTTAAGGAGAGTCCGATCCTTATTGGGCGTTCCAATATTGTCCTCGTGATAAGCTTAGTAAATAGTAAATATCTACACAGAGAGACTGATATAAAGCTATGGTTAACGTGCTAATATGTTAGACTAGTACTAGTGTAGAGTGGTTGATTCTCACTGGGTGTCAATTATTATGTTCTTGGGCCAAGCTTTACCAATAGAAAATATCTACACGGAGAGACTGATAAAGGAGCGATCGATTCTCACTGGGTGTCCAATTATTTTTTCTTTGTGCCAAGCTTTACGAAAAGGAAAGTTTCGTTTTTTAGGATCTCAGCGAAAGAAAGTCATATTTCAGCTGACTTAACAACACAGGCGTACTATATATATATATATATATATATATATATATATATATAAAAGGCAATCTGTAAGTCTGTGTGTGACTGTTCCCTATGCACGCCTACATTTTTTAAGCTACGCCATTCAAACTTTCTAGGGACACATATCTACAGGGAAGCCAGGTCGACACATACTTTTTGAGTTTAAGTTCAGCAATTTTCCCTTTTGCACTTTTTGGCCAATGGAGCTGATTGTTTACATTTGCTCCGTAAAACATCTAAGTTCTGAGCTGGTTGCTGTATTACGTCACAGAAATCAAATCACACGTGTCAAATGTGACTAAAATATTTTTTATTAAAAAAAAGAAAAAAATGAGCCAGTATATTTAATTTTTATTCCGACATTTTAAAATTTCATTTGGTCAACAAAAAAATGTGAATATTGTTCCCCGTAATTTTGAAAGAAAAGAAATATTAGTGCATAAGAAACAGTCACACACAGACTCACAGATTCCCTGTTATATATATAGATTATATTTTAAGCGTCTGCAGCGAATTTAAACGTATTTGTTTCATCCGCTGAAGAAGTTAAAATGTTGCACGGGCAACGACGGACTATGATGTTAGTTAATACATATAACTGGCTTATATATTTAAGCAAACTCATGCATTTAACAAATTTATATATTTAAAACATTTTAAATTAATAAAATATTTTATAAAAATGTATATATTTAATTTGGCTGTTTAGATTTTATGGCATACCAACCACCACGGGTTATCTGAAGCCAAATACAGTCTACATACATTATATATATATATATATATATTACCCATCCAAGAATACGAACATTACGGAAAACTAAGTTTTAGAATATATAGCAAGTTGGTAGAAATGTGCGTGCGTGCGTGCGTGCGTGCGCGTGTGTGTGTGAAATAGTATTCAGCCAGTCATATTTTTGAGTACATTTCAATTTCTTTTAAGAATTCGAGTATCCTACTTGGTTTTGTTTGCATAAACAGCTTTTTTCAAACTACTTATTTCTAAACTCTAAAAGTCTATGTTTGACACTTAATATTTTTTGACAACTGGTACATATTAGGGATTCTGTGATGTTGTAATAGAAAAGTGACCCCCCAATTTTTAAACGTTACTATTTGGAGATTTAATAATAATTGTCTTGATACTGATTTTTCAGAGTTGCTTTCAGTCACTTTAGTTCAGTGAAAAATGTAGAAACTACTTGAGCAGAGGGATTAATTTATAAACTGATTATAATCGTGAATTGATAGCTCACTTCATTTTGACACTTTAAATTTTTGTTTGGCAGTCGCATTGATTAACTACGATTTTTTTTTTTTACTTTATTTGTTTGGAATTTCCTTAAACATTTCTGTCGAGAAAACAATCGTTTTTTTTTGTTTTTTTTTTATCTATGGAAGCACGCGTCTGTTCATGTGCCCATGCGTCTTCCTCTGGAGATTAGCAAAGACGCGTCACCTATAAATTATGCGCATATATAGATCTCTTCTTTGTGTTTAATCGGGGATGCACCACGAGTTAGTGGACGATAACCGTTAGTGTGGGTCGGAAGGCAACGATAGAAGAGCCAACGGCACAAACTAAACGCTACAAAAGGCATGAAACAGAAAAAAAAAAACGTCCGAATGATATGTTTTGATAATATTCATTAGGAGGTTTATTTTATTATTTACCCGCGAGAGAATAATAGCAACAATATCAGAGACAAACACAAGGATTTGTTAAAGAAAGTATCAGAAGAAAATGTAGCGAAAATACAAATCTGTTCGTTTACGTCTAATCAATTGTTACATGATGTAATATGTAGCTGTGTTCTACAAAATCAAATAATGGCGGAAAGGATACGAAACAACGAACCTTCTCAATTTGTAATCTTAATTGTTCGTCACAAATATCTTTAAATGTAAATGCATATCTTAACAGAGGCCCAGTTGAGTAATGTGTAGGTACGGTTGAGTAATGCATTGCGATTCGAATTGAATATTGGAGAGCCGAGTTCGAATTCCAGTCGAGTCAATTGCATTTACTAACACTACCGGACATAATCTATTAGGTCACTGCGGTGTTTTAAAACAATGAAGTATTTCATACTATTTTCCTAGTATTTATTGTGCATCAAATGAATTTATAATTACTAATAATTACCTAAATTGCACTTTCATCAATGAAAGAATGAAGAAAATTTAAGGCGATTCGGACGAGTTCATCTTTGCTTCTTTGCCTTGTAAAAATTTGCAAAATAATAATAACAAAAGAACCATTCTATTTTCATTTGGCAATAAATACTAAAAATACTATGAAATACATCATTTCTTTTAAAAAACTGGTGTGGCCTAATAATTATGGCCGGTAGTATACATATATATATATATAGCGAATCTACAGGGTGCGATGGGAAAATTGTCGCTATTTGCCTTGTAAAATTTTGTAAAGTAATAATAACAAAAGAACCATTCTATTTTCATTTAGAATTATCCACTTGGCAATAAATACTAAAAATACTATGAAATACATCATTTCTTTTAAAAAAATTGGGGTGGTCTAATAATTATGGCCGGTAGTATACGTGCTAATACCCTTGAGTGAGGTAGGAATCCATCTTTTCTTTCATTCTTATTATGATGTGAGCGTATTAGCAGGAACGGTGGAGAAACGGACAGAGATTCGGGTTAAATATCGAAGAACGGAGTTCGAATTCCAGTCGAGTTCATTACATTCACTTAAGTGCTTATGCACTTGGGAAATGGATGAATCCATCTCCATTCTGATGAAATAGGAGAACAGACTGGGTCCTATACCTTTGGCTCGTATCCAGTCTAGAAGGAAGCTCTTAATACAAACCACCCGATTCCTTTTTTTTTATCTTGCCTTTTATTGCAAATGCTTGAAGATTACTTTCAAAACAGATCGATCTTTGAGAGAAGTGACGGGTTAACCGCAACAATCCCCGGGTAGAATAGGTGAACAGAGTGGGTTCTTTAGCGTTGGGTAGCAACCAGGATAGGAAACACTGAATTCAAACAATCAGAAAGGTTTCGTCTCCACCTGGATTTGTTCAAGAAATGCTGGTATCGCACTATACTAAAGTGTGGACCTATTGTGTATCTAAACTCCCACTGAATCTCCGACAAGATTTTGAGATTTCACTCGCCCGATCGACTCTGTCGATTAAATACTTAATTGGGCGATTAAAGTTTATTGTAAGCCTGTAGTCGATTAAAAATTTCGAAATAAAACGTATTCCTTCAATAAAGAAAAAGAAAATCTGATTCGTTTTACTACCCAAAAGTATGCTATTGAAGATTCACAAGTTACTTAGAATGACCTACAGTGACATTATTAAACTTTGTCTCGCTTTTATCGTCTCGGTCCGTGTAAACATTCGTTTAATTAACGATTCCAGAGTCGTGTCAAAATGTCTCTGTCGCCTAGATTAAAGACGCTCACAAACTTTTAGAAGTCATTTGGAAAAATATTATTCCTAAATCAACATATATTTTTACGAAAAGTAAAAAGAAACATTTGAAAGAAAGAAAAAATACGCATACTTCTTTCAACCACGCACCGATAAACAAATAATACAAGTAATTTTTTTTAGAAAATCGTTGAGAAAATCAGATTTGTTATTTTTCTATGAGATGGAGGTTGTAGTCAAACAGAAGAAAGAAACTACTAATTTATGTACCTCTACTCAATTGCCAAAAAAAAAAATTAAAAAAATAGCATATCATGAGATCAAAAAGGGCTCAAACTTAATAAAAACAAAATTTTATCATCAAAATCTTTATGCTGTTATTAAGAGGAAAGATCAAATTTTGTTATTATTTTTTTAAATTTTTAAAATCCTTTCTAACACGTTCGAACTTTTAATTAAAATTTCAGTTTTTGTTTTCCGTCAGCGATTCACGCGATGTTTACGTAAGGCGACCATTAAGAAAATGGAGTCGGTCGAGAAAAATTATTTATGGGCGAGTAAAGTTTCCCTCGCTTTCGACCGCCGGTCGAGTGATTTCTTTTTTCAAATCTCAAAGGCTGTCTCCGACTATGAATATAACTTGCACATTTATAAGTCTACAATAAGTTCAAATGAATACGATCTTTTCTACGCTTGGTCGACTCTCGTTTGACGACATTGGCTCAACTGACCTCAACAAGTCATACATTACTGTTAGTTATCCTCCACGTGGAAAAGAACCTGTAACTTTTTTTTTTAATCGTGTCACCCCAAGCAAGGTATTCCACTGCCACTATAGCGCAGGGGGTTACATAGAGGGATTGGGTATGGGAAATGTCAGAAGGAGGGTGATAGACGACTTAGGATGTACATAGGGAGAGAGTTGGAGAGAGTGGGTGTGAGTTAGTGTGTTAGGAGGTGTCTATTGACCTTACATTTAAACTCCTGGAGGTTGTAGCCGTCGGGGAAGCAAGCATGCGGTAGGGAATTCCACAGACGGGAAGTGCGAGGAAAGAAGCTGTTGGAGTAGAAATTGCGGTTACATTTCATCGGTTTCACTGTAAAAGAGTGGGGTCTAGTTGCCAATCTAGTATCTCGTGCAAATTCACATCTAGGGGGCAGCAGTTCGTCAGAGCAGAATCCATGAAAGTATTTATAGAAGAGGCACAGGGATGCCACGTCACGCCAGTGAGAGAGATACTGCAGGCGGTCAGCCAAGTCGGTATCAATCACATTACAGATTCTTCGTTGTATTTTGTCAAGAACCCCGAGGAGAATAGAAGGGGCACCCAACCAGATGTGGCAGCAGTACTCAATACACGGGCGGATGGTGGGTTTATATAATTGCAGGATAGATTCAGGCGGAAAGAATTTCCGGGCCCTGCACAGAGAGCCGACTTTCATAGCTGCGCATTTAGCCATGGATTCGACGTAGTCATTCCACTTGAGGTCGACTGAGAGTGTCAGGCCAAGCAGGCGTAATGATTTACTCTCTGGGAGACAAGCCTGTTCCATGCTAATGGGAGGGAGGTGCAGTTGTCTGTGGTGGTTAATTGACAGCAGCTTCGTTTTGGAAGAATTGAATTTTTTCGAGCCATTTCTTACCCCAATCCACCACGGATTGGAGGTCCTTCTCAAGCTCGACAGTGAGGTTCGCCTTGTCACCAACACCAGATTTCTAAAATTCCTTTGAGAACAAATGAAACGTCATTAAAAATTTAATTTTTGCTTCAATTCCAAAATAATAGATTAAAATTCATATTACCGAACATAGGTAACAGCACTAGTCGTAAGATTTATACGTTATATATAGTATTTCGAAATAAATTTAGATTGATTTTTTTTCTTTTCATCAGTAACATCTTATGAAATTCATTCTTATAAACAAATCTGTCGACACAAATATTTTTTCTTAAAAAAAAAGGTTCCAAAAAAAAAAAAACACATACATCTATCTATTCACACAACTTCTTCTGTTATACCACTCAACCCCGCTTCGCCATCAATCTGCTCAAGTCCATCAAGTACGTCACACGTTGCTAACCCTTATCTCCCCTTCCTTCTGCCTGTCAGATTCTCCGAGCCCTCTTTCCTCATTTAATTCAGTCAGTTAAGTGCCATACTTTTTGGGAAGATCATGTCTCCGTCTGACTAGACAGAACATTTATCCCACAGTAGATTGCCATTGCTTTCTGCGGTACACTGGTTACCAGGCAAGGCTATAGAACCCAAACTGTTCTGTTATTTAACCCATAACTGGAGAGAAAAGACGGATTAATACCTTTCTAAAGGGTATTTATGCGTAAGTGAATGCATAGAAATTCAACTGGAATTCGAACTCGGTTTTCCGATTTGTCGTTCCGAGCAGATAGCCACGGCACCACAATGACTTCAGCTGTCTTTTCCTGATGTTAAGTATCAATTTACTTTTTATATTCATCCTCTCCAAAATCTTGTTGTTGCTCACGTGTTTTGTTTTTGGTATCCTCAGTATCCTTCTGTAGAACCACATTTGAGTTGTTTAAAGTCTTTCCTTCGCCTTTGATGAGATTGTCTAGCATTCAGTGCCATATTGAAGGACAGACATCACATAATAATCCAGTACTCTCTTCTTTGTTTCCAGTGAGATTTTCCTGTCTCTTAATACTCTACTCAGCTTCTGGAATGCATGCTTGGCCATGCCAATATGCCTTCGGATCTCCGTGTCGCACTTTCCGCTCTCTGTTAGAACACTTCCCAGATATTTAAATTTCTGCACCTGCTTGATTTTAGTATCCCCAGCTTGTGATTGGCATCTTTGGCTCCTCTTTTTGCTGATGACCATCCATTCAGTTTTCTGGTCTGTTCTATAAATATTTTCATGGCTTCTGCTCTGACGAACTTAAGTAACTGGTGCCCCTGTCACAAGAATTTACTCGTGCAACCAGCCGGGATCCCAACCATTCATTGTTCAGTCAGTTAAGTGCCATACGTGATACACGCTTGGGCGATCATGTCTCGAAAGAGACATGACTGACTGGGCAGAAGATTATCCCGCAGTATGTTGCCATTGCTTTCTGCGGTAGACTGGTTGCCGACCAAGGCTATAAAACCTAATCTGTCCTGTTATTTGACTCATAAATAAAGGAAAAGAAATCTATTATATTATTATGTAGTAATTAGTGGGGGATCAGTTCATCACTTCATTACAATATAAAACTAATCCCCCAGTTTATGCCCTGTCTTAATCGTGTTTTCAATATTCAGTCACTTGTTCTCTGTTTAGGATGTGGTTTCCGGCTTTCTCTTTTCAAATCTTCTCATTCTGTTTTTATTTTCAATTGGAGTAGATAGATCTATCTATCGCCCGGTTCACACTCCACCCACGTCTATTAAACAGGTTAAGAGGCTCATCCCTTGTTCCCTGTTTAGGATGTGGTTTCCGGCTTTCTCTTTTCAAATCTTCTCATTCTGTTTTTATTTTCAATTGGAGTAGATAGATCTATCTATCGCCCGGTTCACACTCCACCCACGTCTATTAAACAGGTTAAGAGGCTCATCCCTTGTTCCCTGTTTAGGATGTGGTTTCCGGCTTTCTCTTTTCCAACTTTTTCACTATTACGTAGCCCCCTGCACATCAGTGGGGTTAGCGCCTTGCTCGGGGTGATACGATAAAAAATAAACACCTGTGTTTCTATCCTTCTCATGCTCCTTTCTCTGACACCCTCTGTAACTGGTTCGTCTTTCTGTTTACTTTCCTCCTATCTAATCTTTTACTCTTATGTAGACCCCTGCACATCAGTGGCGGTACCGCCTTGCATGGGATGAAATGATTAAAAAAAATCTTCGGCCTATTGTACAGTCAATATTCTTCTGTAGAAGCACATTTCTGTCGTCTCGAGACTCTGCTTCATTTATGACGAGATTCTTCAACATTCTCTCTAGAGAGGAGAAACTTCCAACTCACCAAACTCCGCTTAGCTTTTGGAATGTATTTTTGTCCATATCGATATGCCTTCGGATCTCATTGTTTCAATTTTCGCCCCCTGTTCCAACACTTCCCAGATATTTAAATTTCTACACCTGCTTGATTTTAGTATCCCCAGCTTGTAATTGGCATCTTTGGCTCCTTTTTTTGTAACTATCATGCACTCTGTATAATTACAAATCCTTATAGCGAGGATCCGCAAGACAAAAAGACGCACGATCGAATCATCAATTTGCTCTTATTCCATTAGTCAGGAGGAAGTTCTATTCAAACAACTTCTTCATGCTTTCCAGACAACTTTATCTCTAAAAGTTGAACCCCAGTGTCAATTCCTATCTACTGTCCTCCTGATTATTCTTTCCCCTTCCTGTCTATTAGTAATGTTCATTTTCGCTTACCCACTTCCTGACACCCCCTATAACCTCTCACACTTTCTCATTTTCCCCCTATGTAAGCCCCTGCAAAACGGAGGCAGTAAAATGCAATTGCTTTCCTCTTCCCGTCTATTAGTAATCTTCATTTTCTCATACCCACTTGCTGACACCCCCTATAACCTCACACTCTTTCTCATAATTTTTACTCCTATGAATCTCCTGCAAAACCGTGGCAGTAAAATGAATTGTTTTCCTCTTCCCGTCTATTAGTAATGTTCATTTTCTCATACCCACTTCCTGACACCCCCAATAAACTCTCACTCTTTCTCATAATTTTCCTCCTATGTAACCCCCTGCCAATCAGTGGCAGTAAAATGCATTGCTTTCCTCTTCCCGTCTATTAGTAATGTTCATTTTCTCTTACCCACTTCCTGACACCCCCAATAAACTCTCACTCTTTCTCATTATTTTCCTCCTATGTAACCCTCTGCAAAACAGTGGCAGTAAAAAGCATTGCTTTTCTTTTCCCGTCTATTAGTAATGTTCATTTTCGTAATTCTCCCAAACTCTGCAACCCCTTTGTGTCTTACTGGTTTAACTCTTCTACAAATACTTTCACGGCTTCTGCTCCGATGAACTTAGCTCATTGGTACCCTCTATATACGGATTTCCTAGAACCACAAGATTAGCAACTAGGTCCCACCCTTTTACTGTGAAACCAATAAATTGTAAACGCAAGTTCTACTCCATCACCTTCTTTTCTCGCACTTCCCGCCTGTGGAATTCCCTTCCATTTACTTGCTTCCCCAAAAGCTACAATCTCCAAGAATTTAAATGTAAAGTCAATAGTCATCTCCTATCTCACTAATCTGCATCCTATCTCTCATGCTCCTTTCTCCGTCCACTACACTCTCATCAGTATTCTCATCTTTCTCTTACCCACTTCCTGACACCCCTATAACCTCTCACTCTTTCTCATAATTTTCCTCCTATGTAACCCCTGCAAAACAGTGGCAGTAAAATGCCTTGCTTGGGGCGATATGATTCTAAAAAAAAAACTTTATATCATTATAATGTGGACATAATGTAGGGGATCAATTCTATTTTACAATCGATATATAAATTCATCCCCCACTTTAAGGCCACAATCATCTTTCTCTTACCCATTTCCTGACACCCCCTATAACCTGTCACTCTTTCTCATAACTTTCCTCCTATGTAACCCCCTGCAAAATTGGCAATAAAATGCCTTGCTTGGGGCGATATGATTATAAAAAATATAAAATACAATTGATTTTTTTAAAAAAGTATTTCTACAACGTGGATAAGACTCCAGAGTGAGTGCTTTCCCAATTATTTTTAACCTCCTCAAGTTCAGGGTTACCTGATATATTTCCTGAATATCTTCATCATACGAACTTACTGAAAGATTACACACAGCAACCTTATTTCAGTAACTTTCCGTCCTGAATGGCTTTTCGCCCATGCAGTAGGTGAACAATTGGTAAAAAACTAAGAATGATATTAAGCAAATCGATCTATAACGTTCGTCTCGGGGTTTCAGATAAATTTGTCTGAAGAATTGTGACTGATATGTGTGGCTGGGGTCATCAGAACGAAATAGAGAGTGAAAAACTTTGATTGGTCACAATGTATCATTACAAAAAAAATCAACATGTTCTAGGTCAGATGCGCTCGTCCAGAAATGACGTCCTGTGTAGAATATGGAGGAAAATAAAATCAAATCGAATAGGATGAAAAAAAAAGAAGACAAAAGCTCCCTCCTCCATGCAAAAACGACAGTGGGGCGGATTCTCAAGTAATAGTGATGATTGTACGGTCCTTGTATTAGATTTTCGCGCCAACTGACGGCAGAGTGGCTCGTCAACCATAGTGATAATTAGATAGTCACATCGGATTTGAGTCTGGCCTTGACTACTGGGCCGTGATAAAAAATCTGGTTGATAGGAAAAACGATGTAGAAGGAATCCTGTGATATCGAAATGTTTAAACGAGATCTTGGATGAAGGAAAGACTGTCCCTGGGTTCAACAGAGAACAAAATGGAGGTGAAAAGCAAAAAAGAATGGGGGCGGGAGGAGAGAAATAAAGAAAAACGAATCGTTTGTAAAAAAAAAATGTCTGCCAAACGATTTGATTCCGAATATCCGCCTACCACAGAGTGATATTTCACTCACTATTCTGAGAGAATGGAATGGGAATGCGTTTATTTATGTATTTATTTATTTACTAGCAGTATAGCTCGGCGTTGCTCGGGTGTAATGGAAGCTTTAAAACTAATCCATGGTCCTGGAGCTCAGACTCAGTCTAAAGAATATTTGAAATAATAAAATAATTGTGACAATTTACCAATCGCATCTAGTATATATATATATATATATATATATATATATATATATATATATATATACTAGCAGTATAGTCCGGTATTGCTCGGGTGTAATGAAAGCCTGGAGCTCAGACTCAGTCTGAAGAAAATTTGAAATAATAAAATAATTGTGACAATTTACCAATCGCATCTAGTGTATATATATATATATATATATACTAGATGCGATATATATATATATATATATATATATATATATATATATATAGCACGGGTGTAATGAAAACTTTAAAACTAATCCATGGTCCTGGAGCTCAGAATCTTTGGACGTTAGCACGAAAGACTAAAAGCAATAGTTGTTTCCAGTTAAAGCAAAACCGTAGACTGAAAGAAAAATGAATGGATGTAAGTCAAATTTTGATTTCATGGTATCCATATCAAATTTTCTGCACTATTGTAAGAACTGCAACCTTGAAACTTCTGAATATCGTTTCTTATGTCTTTGTCTATGAGTGTATCAAATTTGATTAAAATCGGACCACTCCTTCTATAACCCGATTTTTCGATTATCGATTTTCGATATATCGGATGTAACTCGACAAAAAACCTAACTAAGAACACTCGCAGACGCTTATAGTACCACTGTGAAAATTTTCAAGAAAATCGGTTCAGCCGTTTCGGAGTCTATAGGTAACGGATACACACCCACACACAGACCCACACACAGACACACACACACACACAGAGACAAAGTTCCATTTATAAATAAGTTTAGATAGATAGATTTATTTATGTATTTTTGTTTGTTTTGGTTTTTTTAGTATAATCTTTGCAAATAAAAACCCCGAGATTATTAAAACGTCATTGTTTATTAATTTTGTCCCATCATGAAATTTAAATTACAGCATCACATTTCTGAAGATTTTCTTTGTTGAATTCTGAGAAAAAGTATGACAACCCCAAATATTAAGAACTTCTCGCTTGTATTAAATACCAAGGAATGATGCCACAATTTATTTCATTATGCCATGCGATGCACATTGCCTTTAAAGTTATTATTTCCCTCCCTACAACCTTTTGCCGCAAAGAAGAAACATTGAAAACCTGTTGCTATTCTTCCGTTATCCGGCCGTGCATAGAATACTGCTGTATTTACTAGCCTTCCCACGCAAGGCCGGATGTGACACATGGTCATTTTAATGTGGGTATTCCCGGCCATATAGCCTGGCCAAAAATATGTCTGTCTATTTTTACCGAGTCGTGGTTCTACCCTTCGGCGGAACCACGACTGGGTTTGTGCTCTCTGCTCGGAAGCAGAGTGCTGACAGTGTTATAGAGCAGTTATAGAGCAGTCATCCTAAGACGACTGCTCCAATACAAACCCTGCATAGAATACTGCTGTCATATATGGTCAGGCGCCCTGCTGTTCATCTCAGTGTTCTCGACAGGCTCCAAAGGTAAATCTGTAATATAACTGGTCCCGACATGGCAGCTCGTCTCCTGTCACTTTCTCACCGGCGGGTTTTGGCTTCCCTCTGTCTATTTTACAAATATTTTCATGGCTTCTGCTCCGACGAACTTAAGTCACTGGTGCCCCCGCCACAAGAATTTACTCATGCAACCAGACCGACAACAAGGTCCCACCCTTTTACAGTTAAATCAACAAAATGCAGCCGACAATTCTACTCCATCAGCTTCTTTTCTCGCTCTTCGCGCCTGTGGAACTCCTTTCTATATACTTTCTTTCCTGACGGCTATAACCTCCAGGAATTTAAATGCAATGTCAATTCCCATCTCTTATCCACTTGACTCCAGTCCTTTCTACATCACCCCGTATATCTTGTTCTCTCCCCTTCTCTCTACCTGCGCAAGTGTCTTCACAGACACCTGTAGTTGGTTTGTCTTTGTCTTCACTCTTCTGCCTCATACTTCAACTCTCTTATGTAACTCCAGCCCTTTCTACATCACCCCGTGTATCTTGTTCTTTTCTTTTCTCTCTACCTTCGCAACTGTCTTCACTCCTGCGTTCACATCCTTCTCTTGCCCGTTCTCTGACACTCCCTGTAGCTGGTTCGTCTTTGTCTTCACTCTCCTCCTGCCTAATACTTCAACTCTCTTATGTAACTCCAGCCCTTTCTACATCACCCCGTGTATCTTGTTCTTTTCCCTTCTCTCTACCTTTGCAACTGTCTTCACTCCTGTGTTCACATCCTTCTCTGGTTCTTTCTATTTCACCCCCTGTAGCTGGTTCGTTCTTCTCTTCACTCTCCTCCTACCTAAACTTTTTTCTTCTCTTATGTAGCCCCTTGCGCTTCAGTGGCGGTACCGCTTTGTTTGGGATGAAAGGATTAAAAAAAAGTTTTAATTCTCACAAGATATTGTTCAGCCCATAACGCAAAAGGAACTCATATTCATCGTTAAAGATGCTAGGGAAACGGTCGGGCTTATATCCCGTTCCAGTTAATATCTAATACCTCAAGCCATAAACTATCATACCTGATATGCTGTTGTCTCATTCTCACTTTCCATTCTTGACATTTTTGTATAAACTATATATATATATATATATATACTTTAAGGCGATTACTTATTTTTACCCCTAACCCTAACCCTAACCTTCTCCCATAGACGAAACATCGCAAATCAGTTGCTACTCTATTGCCATTTCCATGAAAAATATTCAGACCAGATATATTCATTAGATCTACAAGTTCAAACTTTACGGCGAAAACTCAAAACACCGCAATCACAGTGCCGAATCATCCACATTTCCCCCGCATCCTCTTGATTAAAAGAAGTTTCAATTCAGACAGCTCTTTTTTTTTTTTTAATCATTTCACCCCGAGCAAGGCGGAAACGCCACTGATGTGCAGGGCCTACATAAATGTAAAAAGATTAATTAGAAAAGAGTATGGAGTACAAACTAGTTAGAAAGGAACAATAGAAAGCTGAGAAAGCAGGTGCGATGACAGATACATAGGTGGAGAGAAAGGGAAGGATATACAGGGGAGGGGAGAGAGCTAGAGTCCAGTGGTTAGTAGATGAGTATTAACTTTGCATTTAAATTTCTGGAGGTTGTAGCCGTCAGGAAAGCAAGAATACGGGAGTGAGTTCCACAGGCGGGAAGTGCGAGAGAGGAAGCTGCAGGAGTAGAATTGTCGTCTGCATTTGGCTAACCTGACTGTGAATGGGTGGGACCCAGTTGCCAGTCTGGTTGCACGAGTAAACACCTGTTGAGGAGGCATCAGTGACTTAAGCTAATCCGAGCAGAAGCCATGGATTCTTAAGAAACTACTACTTTGTATAACTGACTCCTAAGGTGATGCTTCCCTGATTGTTACAACTTTAACCGCTACAATTAGAGGTTGGTTGGTTGGTTGGTTGGTTGGTAAGATATTTTTTTTTTTTAGTTGATTGGTTAGTTGGTTGGTAAGTTTTTTTTTAATTTTTTTAACTAGTATCGGATCAAGCTTTACATACAACTTCCACGTTCAGCACCTCTCTACCTTGAGTATTCTTGAGCCTTTTATTGGGAGAACAACAATGATAAATAAACAAATAAAAATGGTGTCTATAAATGCGGAAACCCTTCCTGATAATTAATGTGAGGACTGAATGGACAGGAATAAAAACAGAAACGAAATTGGAACTTCGGTCAGTTAACGTAAAATTTTGATCTTCATGCGCAACAATATTTTCGAAAATCTGTCCAGCCATTATATGCCTGTCTTCTTAGAATTTAAAAGTCTCTACCCAGCCTTTCAGGGAATTGCTCAAAATTTAGGGAAGTGATCAAAATTCCAAATAATATTAATACTACTAATACTACTAATGGGAATAAAGCAATTGAAATTAAGATGAAAGAAATCCTAGTCAAAAATGAAGAATACTTGACAATGCTTCATCTAATCAAAATTCCAGATAATATTACTACTACTAATACTACTAGTGGAAATAAAGCAATTGAAATGAAGATGAAAGAAATCCTAGACAAAAATGAATAATGCTTGACAATGCTTCATCTAATCAAAATTCAGATAATATTACTACTACTAATACTACTAGTGGGAATAAAACAATTGAAATGAAGATGAAAGAAATCTAGTCAAAAATGAAGAATACTTGACAATGCTTCATCTAATCAAAATTCAGATAATATTACTACTACTAATACTACTAGTGGAAATAAAGCAATTGAAATGAAGATGAAAGAAATCCTAGTAAAAAATGAAAGAATGTTTGACAATGCTTCATCTAATCAAAATTCAGATAATATTACTACTACTAATACTACTAGTGGAAATAAAGCAATTGAAATGAAAGATGAAAGAAATCCTAGACAAAAATGAATAATGCTTGACAATGCTTCATCTAATCAAAATTCCAGATAATATTACTACTACTAATACTACTAGTGGGAATAAAGCAATTGAAATGAAGATGAAAGAAATCCTAGTCAAAAATGAAGAATACTTGACAATGCTTCATCTAATCAAAATTCAGATAATATTACTACTACTAATACTACTAGTGGAAATAAAGCAATTGAAATGAAAGAAGATGAAAGAAATCCTAGACAAAAATGAATAATGCTTGACAATGCTTCATCTAATCAAATTCCAGATAATATTACTACTACTAATACTACTAGTGGGAATAAAGCAATTGAAATGAAGATGAAAGAAATCCTAGTCAAAAATGAAGAATACTTGACGATACTTCATCTAATCAAAATTCCAGATAATATTACTACTACTAATACTACTAGTGGAAATAAAGCAATTGAAATGAAGATGAAAGAAATCCTAGTAAAAAATGAAGAATGTTTGACAATGCTTCATCTAATCAAAATTCAGATAATATTACTACTACTAATACTACTAGTGGAAATAAAGCAATTGAAATGAAGATGAAAGAAATCCTAGACAAAAATGAATAATGCTTGACAATGCTTCATCTAATCAAAATTCCAGATAATATTACTACTACTAATACTACTAGTGGGAATAAAGCAATTGAAATGAAGATGAAGAAATCCTAGTCAAAATGAAGAATACTTGACAATGCTTCATCTAATCAAAATTCCAGATAATATTACTACTACTAATACTACTAGTGGAAATAAAGCAATTGAAATGAAAGATGAAAAATCTAGACAAAAATGAATAATGCTTGACAATACTTCCATCTAATCAAAATTCAGATAATATTACTACTACTAATACTACTAGTGGGAATAAAGCAATTGAAATGAAGATGAAAGAAATCCTAGTCAAAAATGAAGAATACTTGACAATGCTTCATCTAATCAAATTCCAGATAATATTACTACTACTAATACTACTAGTGGAAATAAAGCAATTGAAATGAAGATGAAAGAAATCCTAGTCAAAAATGAAGAATGTTTGATAGCAATGCTTCATCTAATCAAAATTCCAGATAATATTACTACTACTAATACTACTAGTGGAAATAAAGCAATTGAAATGAAGATGAAAGAAATCCTAGACAAAAATGAATAATGCTTGACAATGCTTCATCTAATCAAAATTCAGATAATATTACTACTACTAATACTACTAGTGGGAATAAAGCAATTGAAATGAAGATGAAAGAAATCCTAGTCAAAAATGAAGAATACTTGACAATGCTTCATCTAATCAAAATTCCAGATAATATTACTACTACTAATACTACTAGTGGAAATAAAGCAATTGAAATGAAGATGAAAGAAATCCTAGTCAAAAATGAATAATGCTTGACAATGCTTCATCTAATCAAAATTCAGATAATATTACTACTACTAATACTACTAGTGGGAATAAAGCAATTGAAATGAAGATGAAAGAAATCCTAGTCAAAAATGAAGAATACTTGACAATGCTTCATCTAATCAAATTCCAGATAATATTACTACTACTAATACTACTAGTGGAAATAAAGCAATTGAAATGAAGATGAAAGAAATCCTAGTAAAAAATGAAAGAATGCTTGACAATGCTTCATCTAATCAAAATTCCCAGATAATATTACTACTACTAATACTACTAGTGGAAAAGAAAGCAATTGAAATGAAGATGAAAGAAATCCTAGTCAAAAAAATGAAGAATACTTGACAATGCTTCATCTAATCAAATTCCAGATAATATTACTACTACTAATACTACTAGTGGAAATAAAGCAATTGAAATGAAAGATGAAAGAAATCCTAGTCAAAAATGAATAATGCTTGACAATGCTTCATCTAATCAAAATTCAGATAATATTACTACTACTAATACTACTAGTGGAAATAAAGCAATTGAAATGAAGATGAAAGAAATCCTAGTCAAAAATGAATAATGCTTGACAATGCTTCATCTAATCAAAATTCCAGATAATATTACTACTACTAATACTACTAGTGGAAATAAAGCAATTGAAATGAAGATGAAAGAAATCCTAGTTAAAAATGAAGAATGCTTGACAATGCTTCATCTAATCAAAATTCCAGATAATATTACTACTACTAATACTACTAGTGGAAATAAAGCAATTGAAATGAAGATGAAAGAAATCCTAGTCAAAAATGAAGAAGGAAATGCTTGACAATGCTTCATCTATCCAAATTCCAGATAATATTACTACTACTAATACTACTAGTGGAAATAAAGCAATTGAAATGAAGATGAAAGAAATCCTAGTCAAAAATGAAGAATGCTTCACAATGCTTCATCTAATCAAAATACCAGATAATATTACTACTACTAATACTACTAGTGGAAATAAAGCAATTGAAATGAAGATGACAGAAATCCTAGCCAAAAATTAAGAATGTTTGACAATGCTTCATCTAATCAAAATTCCAGATAATATTACTACTACTAATACTACTAGTGGAAATAAAGCAATTGAAATGAAGATGAAAGAAATCCTAGTCAAAAATGAAGAATGCTTGACAATGCTTCATCTAATCAAAATTCCAGATAATATTACTACTACTAATACTACTAGTGGAAATAAAGCAATTGAAATGAAGATGAAAGAAATCCTAGTCAAAAATAAAGAATGCTTGACAATGCTTCATCTAATCAAAATTCCAGATAATATTACTACTACTAATACTACTAGTGGAAATAAAGCAATTGAAATGAAGATGAAAGAAATCCTAGTCAAAATTGAAGAATGCTTGACAATGCTTCATCTAATCAAAATTCCAGATAATATTACTACTACTAATACTACTAGTGGAAATAAAGCAATTGA
This sequence comes from Ascarosepion bandense, assembly GCA_037127315.1. NCBI lineage: Eukaryota > Metazoa > Mollusca > Cephalopoda > Sepiida > Sepiidae > Ascarosepion > Ascarosepion bandense. Next base: position 12,570 of record JBBBDQ010029735.1, on the reverse strand, counting down.
AATGAAGATGAAAGATATCCTAGACAAAAATAAAGAATGCTTGACAATGCTTCATCTAATCAAAATTCCAGATAATATTACTACTACTAATATTACTAGTAGAAATAAAGCAATTGAAATGAAGTTTAATTAATTTGTAGATTGAATTTTGTAACTTTCTCAGCCGTTAAAGAAATTATAACTTCGCAATTGTCAATAAATTCGACTTCTTAACCCTATTTCTTTCTCTTTGTGAAACTCCCTTAGGTTTTTGTCGAGTGTATTACTATTTAAATTTATGCTTTACATAAGACCAGTTGATGAGCCTGATGTCATCAGTTCTTTGTGGGCTGGCATAAATTATTTATATGCCGAATACGTACTTCCAGTTGAAAAATACGGAACAAAGTATGGTAAATATTTTCAATATTATTCGTTTCTGTAAAATGGAAAAAATTCTTTGTTTGCAAATTTTGAAATTCTTCAGAATTCGACCATTTTCAGAACAGAATAAAAATCAAATTCACCTCACGCATAATAATTGACTTTTGTTATATATTCACAAACTCAGCAAATGACAAAATCTATTAACCAAGACCAATTCTACTTTTATCGATTTTTGGTTGTGTTGGTGCTATAATGGATATCAACGAGAGGTAGGAGAGCCGAGTTCGAGTTTCACTCAGGTTTGCTCCTTTCGCTGGGCGCCAAAACTCTTGAAAAATGTACTATTGTACTTCTTCCACGCTATAATTTTTATCTGAAAAAGAAATGTTCATTATTCACTCGAAAAAAATAATCATTATTCAAATATGTGTTCGTTTTAAATTACAAAGATTGATTAGCCATAAAAAAAAAAAACAAATCATTGAATCAATCAACGATTTTCCTAATATCAGTCAGTTAAGTGCCATACGTGATACACGTTTGGTCGATCATGTCTCGAAAGGGACAGGACTGACTGGGCAGAAGATTATCCCGCAATAGGTTGCCATTGCTTTCTGCGGTAGACTGGTGGCCGACCAAGGCTATAGAACCCAATCTGTCCTGTTACTTGACTCATAGCTAGAAGTATAAGATATGTATTATATAATTAGGTAGTAATTAGTGGGGGATCAGTTTATCACTTCATAACAATAGAAAACCGATCCCCCATTTTATGACCAGTAGAAGCCTTAGTCATGATTCCAACTATTAAATTCAGTCAGTCAGTTAAGTGCCATACGTGATACACGCTTGGGCGATTGTGACTGACTGGGCAGAAGATTATCCCGCAATAGGCTGCCATTGCTTTCTGCGGTAGACTGGTTGCCGACCAAGGCTACAGAACCCAATCTGTCCTAATATTTAACCCATAAATGGAGCGAAGAGACGGATTAATACCTTTTCCAAGGGTATTTGCGCGTAAGTGAATGCAAGGAATACAACTTCAATTCGAACTAGGTTTCCCAATTCTCGTTCCTAATATCAGGTTGATGCAAAAGTTTTTGCCGATTTAAAGTTTCATCTTGAAAAACTGTATGTTTTTGAAAACCTTTATTCATAACAGTAACGACCATTGCTCTCTATAACTTGATTCCATCTGTCAACGAGCTTATAAATGCCTTGCTTGTAAAATTCTTTAGGTTTTGATGTGAAATATGAATCTAACTCATGTTCAATCTCCTCTCGTGATGTTAATCTAAGGCGATCTAAAGGGTTTTGTAATCCTCGAAATAAGTGATAATCCGAGGGAGCTAGGTCAGTAGAATATGCAGGATGGGGCAAGATGGCAATTCTCATCAGCTATGACAAGCCTATCCAAACATGGTGTCTGAAGGTGTCGTGAAAGCAAAGATTCGCAACAAGAAACACATTGTCGAAGGTTCTCTGGAGACAGTTCGTGTGGAACCCATTTTCCGAATACCGATATCTTCCCCATCCTTTTCAGTTGGCGTGAAGCAGTTGGATGGGATGCATTAAATTGGTGTGCAAAAAAAAAGTTCTCTTCAGATTACCGTAAGGATTTGTGTAACAAGGGCATTCAACACATATGAATCAATTTTTTTTTTGTGACCACTTCTTGCCTCATCTTTCAAGCTAAAATTTCCTTTCCGAAAACGTGAAAACTACCACCCACAACTTCATTCTTTCACTGCGTCAATTTCATAAGCATCCTGAATATAAGCATTCAGTGAACATAGAACATTTAAATTATTACCTCCACTAACATACTTCAATGCCTATAATCGACGGGAGGGGGTCATAGTTATTATACTTACCCCCTACACCATAGTAGCAGCAGTTCCCAGACCAATCCCCTCATGCCACTATACACTCAATTGAACAACAAAAAAACCCACAACCACCATTCCTTCTCGGCCTACAGCCATGTGCGACACAAAAAATGGACCTGTCTAATTTTCTCTGTATAACTCCACTCTGTTAATAATAATTTAAATGTTCTATGTTCACTGAACATTAAATGTTCATCCTTTGATAATGGCTTATGTAAGCCGAAAGCTCAGACCTGATAAAAAATCAACAATTATTGCGATTTCTTGTCGTCTTTCCATGACAACACTATCAAGCTAATCAGATCATACGAACGGATCTTACACAAAATAAATAGACAGAACTTGTCTATATTATTCAATGAAACCTGTATTAATGAAAAAATGCTGCCAAAATACACACAATATATATATATATATATATATATATATATATATTAAAACAGACTGATACCATCAGACCATAAAAATACCAACTATCAGTCACACATATACACACCATAAACACACACACATACATACTCTAGCACACCCAACACACACACACACAATACAATTAACGAGAGCAGCAGCCAGGAAGGACCATTTATTGAAAGGCACGGACTCAAAAACAAGCTCTTCTACCATTCTGAAAATGAGATTTTAATCTGGGAATATTAATGTATAATAAATAGGTGATACCCAACAATTTATTTACCTTCCTTTATTTTACTAAATGGATTGTGTTAGCTTTCAAAATCTAACCATATTTCTAATATGGTTAGATTTTCAATATTAGAATGCTTCAAGGAAATTACAAAATTTTCTATTTACGCTCTCACACCCGGACTGAGCACTCTCGAAGAATGGTAGACATTGAAAAACAATATCTACTCTAGCATCTACGCATCATTCATCCAGCAATGAATTAGAAAACTCTCAGCTATTGGGCGTGTATAATGATAATATACACGCTAAAAAGTCTGCCTCCTTCTATCGAGCGACCATAGCTCAGAGTTAGAATCGCTGACTGACGCCAATTCGGTCGGGCTTCAATCCTGGGTAAAAAGCAATCGTATGTCTAACGGTACTGATGAACGGTGATACAGCGAAACAGATCTGTCTGCCGATAAGTATATATATATATATATATATATATATATATATATATATATATATTAAGAAATTATAACATGGATATGTTACAATGTCACTACAAAAGTAGCTATTTTGTTTCAACACTTCTTGTATCTTGTCAAGTGATGTGGTTTATTTTAAATATATATATATATATTTATTTATTTTATATATATATATATATATATATATATATATATATATATATGTTAGGACCTTCAGGAAATATAATGTTTTATTTACAAATACAATAAGAAACATGTCACTGAATGTATTATCCATTGGTAGCTACTACTTTTTCTAAACTTTCTGGTAGCATTTTAATTTCACGTCTGGAAAACGATACGTCTTTTGAGGCTAACCACGAGTCGACCCATTTCTTGCCATCCGCATAATAATTTAAGTGCTGCTCACACACGCTATGCGTCATCGATCGAAACATGTGATAACCAGACGAGGCAATGTCTGGTGAAGATGGCAGGTGAGGTAAGGCTTCCCAATTAAGCGTTTACAAATGGGTTTTCATCAGTTTTGCAACATTGTCCAGCGTTGTCATCTTTTCTAATCACTTTGTCCTTTCTCTACTCGTATATCGGCCGTTTTTGCTTCAATTTCCGGCTCAAACGCATCAGTTGTATTCGATAGCAATCTCCCTTGATGGTTTCTGTCGGACTGAGCATCTCATAATAAACTACACCCAACTGATCTCACCACATACAGTGCAGAATATTCGAACCATGGACATTCGGTTTTACCGCCGATGTTGAGGCATGATCGGGCTTAACCCACGATCTTATATGCTTAGGGTTATTGTAGTGTATCCACTTTTCATCGCTAGCCACGATACGATGCAAAACACTTTCAATATTTGCCTTTGAATCAGCTGTTTACATGTGACAAGACGGTGTTCGTCGCCTCTCGGCTTCAACTCGCATCGCACACGATGCCTTTGCCTTTGAATAATTCTTAATGCTTTCGTGTCGTACCATAGAAACTGTTGTGTAACCACTTCCTAATGATTTTACAAGTTTATCTTGCGCCTGACATGTGTCTTCATTAAGCAATTTGTGTCCAATTCTTCGTCTTTAAACTTTTTTCAGTGCGACAGAACGTTCTTTTTCTTCAACATCAAAATCAATATTTTTCAAGCGTCTAAACCAATTTCTGTGCGTGTCGTTTCCGAGAGATAGGATCGCCGTAAGTCTCAGCAAGAATTCGTTATGCTGCTGCTGTATATTTCTTTTGAATAAAGTAGTGCGGTAAAATTCCCAGCATATTCACTTTCTTTAGAAAGATACCTGACATGCTTAACTGTATAAAAACAAAGTTGATTACACTTTGGCGAAATGACATACATTAAATTTCAAGCTTGCTTATAGTACTTCCTTATAGATGTGTTATCATTTGAAATTAACCTTACTAAAAAAGAAGGGCTGAATTTTTGTATTTATTAAACCGACATATTTTTATTAGTTAAACGTTATTGTTCCTTTAGAGTTCAGACTCTTGGTTCCTTTAAGAATCAGCATATTTATTTATTTTTTAGAAATCTGAAAATTTATACGCTTTCTTGTCGGATTTGAAGTTCTCATAAATGGAAGCCGTCATTAGATTTAGAGAGCTTTAGGCCTCTCGGGAACGGAAAAGGAAAGTTGTATAGTGTCTTTAAACAAAGATTTCTCTCTGTTCTGAGGACTTACCCATATGACACATGGACTCATCTAAAATATATATAAGTAGCAGTTCTGCTTTGTAGAAGCAGAGTAAGAGTGGCAGAGAGTGAGAGCGGGATCTATCCCAGCAGATAACTCTGACAGCCAGACTTACAGTCACGCTAATAATCGCTCATTAGTATATGTTTGTACTACTGTCTTTATAATATATTTGTTTAACACTATTTCGTCTTTGTGTCTTTATTTCTGGCCCCAACAGGACCATAACAACTTGGATTCTTTGGGACCACGAGGGTTCTTAAGAATCCTTGAGGATCACAAAAAGACTGCGTAGAAATTGTCAATACTGGTTCAACATTGTACGCACGGAAATCTATTTTCGTTACACTTTGTTTAATACAACAGTACTTCAGTCAGTTAAGTGCTATACATGAAACACACTTTGGGCGATCATGTCTCGAAAGAGACATGACTGACTGGGCAGAAGATTATCCCACAGTAGGTTGACAATACTTTCTACGGTAGACTAATTGACAGTCGTGGCTATAGAAATCCAATTTGCTCTGTTATTTAACCCATAAATGGGGGAAGAGACGGAGTAATACCTTTTTCAAGTGTGTTGGCGCGTAAATGAATGCAATGAATTTAACTGGAATTCGAACTCGAATCTCCGATTTCTCTTTCCGAGCCGATATCCACTGCACCACAAAGCACATCCGTTTTATTCAATGGTACTTGGCAATGCAGAAAAGGAAACCAAGCGGTAAAAAAGTTACACTGAATTTGAACGCGAGCCGCTAAACTACGATAAAATAGCTTAATGAAAACAAAAAAAGCACTCGTGACTCTCCGAGTAAAAAAAAAATAAAATAAAATAAAGTTATTCACTTTCCATTAACTTATCGTTACTGAGTAAATAAGAAACTAATGTTTTTTTTTTGTTTTGTTTTGTAATTCAAAGAAAAGTTGATTTTAATTTATATTCGGGTAACACTAAAAAAAGACATCTATAAACATGGATGATTTGAAATCCGCCATGCCCGAAATTCTTAAGTTCCAACTTGAATAACAAAACCAACGGGAACTTAAATGGCAAGAAAAGCAATTTGAAATTCAAAAGCAAGCTGAAAAAGAACGGCGTAAATTTAAGAAACAAACTGATCTCAGACATCACCCTGAAGAAATTATACTGCAAACTCAACAACAACAAATAAACTTGCTTGAGCTGGCAAACGGGACAAATTAGTGAAAACGAAAATGCGTTCTCCCAAAACACGATTTGGGCGTTCAATAGACACTTTTGCATATTCTCCGGACGATGATATAACCTTCACCTCCTATTTGTAAAGATTCGATAATTTATATAGCACAGATTGAATAAATTGGTCGGATTCTAAGAAAGTTCGCCTTTTCGAAATTGTAAATTATATTTTACTCCGTAAAAAAAGCGAATTGACATTCACTAGAGCGGTTGAACTTTTTACAGAACTTTTTAGTCTTAAAATTTCACTATTTCATAAGAGATGGAAATGCATGATTTTAACCAGAAAAGATAGTGAAAATTTCACTACATTCGCGTCGGTCGTGAACAAGCTTTGCGACGATTTCAAACTGTCAGAATTGAGTGCAAATAGTTTGAAGTGTCTGATATTAATTCAGAGACTCATTTCGGCTAAAGACGCTGAAATTAGACGTAGAGTTCGAAATAAATTAGAAAACGAACCAAACCTTACTGTCCAGTAAATAGCGGAAGACTGTCACCGATTCGTAAGCGTACCACAAGATTCGAAAAATATTGGGGAATCTGGCATAGCTCGCATAAGAAAAGTACGCCAATAGAAAAAACAAATTGATTTGCCCTCTAAATCAAAACAATCAAAAACGAAACGAGACGACTTGCTTCTTAACCCGTGTTTCAGTTGTGGATCATTACATTGGTATAAAAACTGTCCTTACGGGAATAAAAAAATTACTAAATTGTAGCCGTATTAGGCACAAGAATTCACCTTGTCGAGCGAGAAAAAAGGTTAATAGCTACGTAAAGACACAAAAGCAGATTAACAAGATGGGTTAAACAGTAGGAAGTACGTGTAAGTAAAAATCATAAACAGAAATATTAAAATGCAGTTGTATTCTGGTTCAGATTTAACAATCTTAAATCTACACATTTGGAAAAAGTTGGGAAAACCAACCATGCTAAGAACTATTAAAATGTCCCTGATAGGGGAAGAAATTAAGTTTACAGGAGAACTTATCACGAATGTAACATTTCAAAGGAGGACGTTAAAATTAAAAACATTTCTTTTAAAAAATACAGAAAATTTATTTGGCATCGACTGGATGGCAAAATTTGAGTTGAGGGACATGACAATTATTTCATTTTGCCAAAAACTCGAAAACCTAACCACCGAGGTAAGTAAATTAATAAAAAATTAAAAGAATCTTTTCCGGAAGTTTTTTCTTGGGGCCTTGGTCGGTGTAATAAGATGATGGCAAAAATCGAGTTAAAAGACTACATTCAGCCAGTGTTTAAAAAAATGTGCTTTTGCCTCTTTACCAAAAATAAATGAAGAACTCGACAGACTAAAAAGAACCAGTGTATTTTCGAAAATTTTGTACAGTCAATGGGCCACACCGACCGTCTATGTGAAGAAGTTAAACGAGACCCGGGTCTGCGCCGATTTTTCGACGGGGGTTAATACGGCATTCAAGGAATATCATGGTTCTTTATCTTCGCCGTTTAGGGAAAATGACAGACTTGATCGCCGTAAATACAAAAAGAAATATATATTAATTAAGACTCCTTGCGGAGTTAATACATAGGAGGGGTGTTATGGCGACTTACCCATAAAACACATGACCTTGTCTGTGCTATATATAACTAGCAGTTCTCCTTTGTGGAAGCAGAGAGAGATTGAGAGCGGAATCTATTCCAGCAGATAACTCTGACATCCAGACTAAACAATCACGCTAATAATTCCTCATCATCGACAATCTCACCTACCTCCCATTAGCATGGACTAGGCTTGCCTCCCAGAGAGTAAAACACTACGCCTCCTTGGTCTCACACTTTCAGCGGACCTCAAATGGAATGACTATATCGAATCCATTGCTAAATCCGCTGCTATGAAAGTCGGTTCTCTGTGTAGGGCCCAGAAGTTTTTTCCGTCTAAATTTATCCTGTACATTTATAAATCTACCATCCGCCCGTGCATTGAATACTGCTGCCATATCTGCTTGGGTGCCCCTGCTGTTCTCCTCGGGCTTCTCGATAAGGTTCAGAGGAGGGTCTCTAATGTGATAGATACCGACTTGGCAGACCGCCTGCAGTCTCTCTCTCACCGGCGCGACGTGGCTTCCCTGTGTCTCTTCTATAAATACTTTCACGGCTTCTGCTCCGATGAACTTAGATTACTGGTGCCCCCTAAATACGAATTTGAACGTGATACTAGATTAGCAACTAGATCCCACCCTTTTACAGTGAAACCGATAAAATGCAGCCATAACTTCTACTCCAACAGTTTCTTTCCTCGCACTTCCCGACTGTGGAATTCTCTTCTACACGATTGCTTCCCCGACGGCTACAATCTACAGGAGTTTAAATGTAAGGTCAATAGACACCTCCTAACACACTAACTTGCTCCCATTCTATCAAGCACTCTTCCCATCTGCCCAACCCTCATCCTCGCTATCCTTACTCATCTGTCACCTTCCTCCTGACATTCCCTATGTCTAACCACTCCTTCTCTTTACCTTCTCCTATGTAACCCCATGCGCAATAGTGGCAGTGGAATGCTTTGCTTGGGGTGAGATGATTAAAATATATATATATATGTTTGTACTACTGTCTTTATAGTATTTTTTGTGTCTTTATTTTTGGCTCCAACAGGACTACAAAACTTGGTGACGAGATCACAACACGCCCTGACTCTCGAAATAGACATATTTATTCATTTACGTATCATAACGTAAATATAGCCATTTCTAAAGAAATGGATAGATTTTTATTTATTATTTCAAGAGATTCTATGACTTAAACGCTATTTTTAATGGATACTCGCATTTGAGTAGACGTTCCGTATATTTATTTATTTTGATCTACCGGCCTGAATACTAGAAAAATCCAAACCTAATGTTGTCATAATAATTAAAAAAAAGTAAACATTTTCCACGACAAATATTTATTTATTATTTCAAGAGATTCTATGACTTAAACGCTATTTTTAATGGATACTCGCATTTGAGTAGACGTTCCGTATATTTATTTATTTTGATCTACCGGCCTGAATACTCGAGGAATCAAAACCTAATGTTGTCATAATAATTTAAAAAAAGTAAACATTTTCCACGACAAATATTTACTTTTTTATTCAAGAAGCCAATTGCGTATGTTGTCAAGGATATCAAAAGTGAAGTCTTTGTGAGACGCGTTTTTTTTTTTTTTTTTTTTTTTTTATGCAGGATGTAGAGACTTTTTTTAAAATTGTTTTACGGTTTGTGAATTAATTTGAAAATATTACAAATTTGAACAACAAAAAAGAAACCAAAAGGCGGAGAATGTAAAAATTTCACAAAAAAAAATGTTATCTTGAAAATTTTAAAAGAAAACAAGAATATCAGAGAAGGAAACAGAAATTGAAATAAAAACGAAAAAAAAAATGAAGTCGAAAGACGATGCAAAAATATGTACCGTGATAAGTTTGGCACAAGGACATATATTTAAGGAGCGCCACTGAATTTGGAAACAAAGAAAAATAAATGAATAGAAACCAAAAAAGAAATGTAATAGAAAGAAAGAAAAAAAGAAGGACATAAAGAAGGAGACAAACAAAGAAGGAATAAAAAAGAACGAAAATTGAAAAAGTAAAATAGAAAGAAAGAAAGTAGAAAGATAACTGAAATATCATAAGAAAGAAAAAAGAAAAGAAATTAAAATAAATAAAGTGATAAAGAAAGAAAGAAAGAAAGAAAGAAAAAAGAAAGAAAAAAGAAAGAAAGAATATAAATTAAAAGAAAGAAAAAGGAGTAAAAAAGGAAGAATGTAAATTGAAAGAAAAGTAAGAAAGAAAGAAAGAAAGAAAGAAAGAAAGAAAGAAAAATAAAGGAAGAATGTAAATTGAAAGAAAAAAGAAAGAAAAGAAGAAAAAGAAAGAATTTGAATTGAAAGAAAGAAAGAAAGAAAGAAAGATAACTGAAAGATTAGAAAGAAACAAACAAACAAAAGAAAGAAAGAAAGAAAGAAAGAATGATAACTGAAAGATTAGAAAGAAACAAACAAAAGAAAGAAAGAAAGAAAGAAAGATAACTGAAAGATTAGAAAGAAACAAACAAACAAAAGAAAGAAAGAAAGAGTGTAACAGTATGAAAGAAAGAAAGAAAGAAAGAAAGAAAGCCAGAAAGAAAAATAAAGGAAGAATGTAAATTGAAAGAAAAAAGAAAGAAAAGAAAAAGAAAGCATTTAAATTGAAAGAAAGAAAGAAAGAAAGAAAGAAATAAGAATGGAAATTCAAAGAAAAAGAAAGAAAGAAAGAAAGAAAAGGAAGAATGGAAATTGAAAGAAAACAGAAAAGAAGAAAGAATGAAATAAAGAATGATAACGGAAAAATAATAAAAAAAAATAAACAAAAGAAAGGAAAAAAGAAAGAGTGTAATGGTATGAAATAAAGTTAGAAACAAAGAATGTAAATTAAAAGAAAGAAAAAAAGAAAAATAAAGAAAGAATTTAAATTGAAAGAAAAAAGAAAGAAAAGAAGAAAAACAAAGAAAGAAATAAAGAAAGAAAGAAAAGTGTAATGATATGAAAGCATATTATTAATTTATCGATTTACTTTTTGTCTAAGTCGGAAAAAAAGTTGTCTTGTCCAGTGGTTTGGAGTTTGGTATCACCCCGAGTAAGATGGACAAAATGGAGGTTTTCAGTCATTTCGAAGTTTTCTTCAGCATTGACTGGAGATTTGCCAAATTCTAAGGAGCATCTGGTTTGTCTCAAAACACGACTGAGAGACTTAACAGATAGGTTTGTCAATGCCTCAATCAATTCCTGTGGTTTCCCATTGGCAGAGGGAACATTTTCAAGTGACCAAACAGCTAAAAAGACTACTGATATTCACATTACTACGCCTGATGAAAGTGCAGGTGTCGTAATATTAAACTACAGTGACTATGTGAATAAAATACTATCTATTTTAAACGATAAGTTTCGCAAAATTGGAAATATCGCTTGTGATGATACGGCAAAAACTGATATCCGGATGCAAAAGAGATTCTTAGAACTTCATACAAGTAAATTCTTATTGAAAAAGGTTTATGATAATATCCTTCCTGTAGGCTCCCAACGTCCACGGATGTATGGGTTGCCGAAAATACACAAGACTAATCTTCTACTAGGGCCGATTTTGTCTATGGTCGGTTCTTCCCAACATAATCTTGCCAAGTGGCTTAATGAAATTCTTCAACCAGTTCTGAAGTTTTTCTTCGGAATATTGTGTGCCAGATTCATTTCGCTCGGCAGATTTTGTACGTAAACCGAAACCAAATTCTGAAACAAATATTTCATTTGATATAGTTAGTCTGTTTAGTAACGTTCCTTTCGATGAAGCGATAGAAGTCTTTGCAGACTTCTTGTAGAGTGACCCTGTAAAAACTTTCTTTCCCTGAGAGCGTCTTCATTAAGTTGATGATTTCTATCTCCTTCAGCTTCGATTATGATATGCGTTGGGTATTACCCCAGGTCTACATATAATCCTGCTTACAGAGAACGGCAGTGATGGTCACAGAGAGTTTTCTCGCTGCGACGGCATTTCTCACTGTTGGCTCTCTGCCTTCGGGCAGAGGGCGCTCTCTGCTTCCGAGCAGAGAGCACTAACCCAGTCGTGGTTCCGCCGAGGAGTGGAGGCACGACTGGGGAAAATAGACAGGTATTTTTTGGCCGGGCCATGTGTCACATGTTGCCCTTACTGGGAGGGACAGCTAAATATAGATCGTCACAGAGAGTTTTCTCGCTGCGACGGCATTTCTCACTGTTGGCCCTCTGCCTTCGGGCAGAGGGCGCTCTCTGCCCGAAGCGCCCTCTGCCCGAAGCGCCCTCTGCTCGGAAGCAGAGAGCACTAACCCAGTCGTGGTTCCGCCGAAGGGTAGAAGCACGACTGGGGAAAAATAGACAGGTAGTTTTTGGTCGGGCCATATAGCCCGGAAATTCCCACTCATAACGGACCATGTGTCACATGTTGCCCTTAGTGGGAGGGACAGCTAAATATAGATTGTCACAGTGAGTGTTAGAGAGAGTGTGTAGCAGGAGTTGAGTAGTTGGACTGCCGCTTAGTGGGTCAGTAAGAATATAGACTTATTACCCGGACTTACTTCTTCTTTACAAGATTGTATATATTGATTCCTACTAACAGTATTCCTAGTATTCCTGAATTTGCTAACCCGTGTTCCAGGTTGTATATATTTTGTTAATATAATTTATATTTTATCTCTCCATATCTGTTTTTGTTATTATTATTTTGTGTGGTTTCTAAACAAGAATC
>JBBBDQ010029732.1:45000-174075 GCA_037127315.1 Ascarosepion bandense | reverse complement strand
TCTATCTATCTATCTATCTATCTATCAACTTGCATGTCACTACGCCTATACAAACAAACACAAATAGACATATCAAATATTAAAATATATATTATTTTTCCTTTGAAAATAAACTTGAATGAAATTCTAGATGAGTCGGTGGATTAATGATTGATTTCGATTTTGACAAGATGTATTTACAAATTCAGAAAATTACAATGATTTCTCTTTTAAATTTTTTAGCACTACGTACACTTTGTCCTGAAATTATAAAAGTATAGGGAAAATGATAGAATACTCATCTAATTACAAATTAATATTAAGAAGATTAAAGTACAATTGTAAATGAACACACTATACACTTCTCACGTATTTGGCTTCCTTAATTAATTTTCAGTTGAATTTATTTAATTAAATATCATTTACTGTGTCCAGAAATCATACAGATAAGCTTGTAACTTTTATATGTGTTGCAATTCTACGCACGAAGAATTCAGCATAAACCCCCAGAAACAGACAAAGTTTTCTTGCTTGTGATAGAATAAAGTTTGTACCTGAGTCAAATGAAAAATAACTGATGTTACTCATGCGTCACTTTAGAATGCTTTTGTATTCCTGTAGTATTACACATGATAAGATGACTTGGGAAAATAAGAGTCTATCTTCAAAATTGTTAGAGGAATCATGGCACTTATGAAGAAACAATAAAAGTGATGTCAGGTATACATATACATATTTCAGAGCATCCTTCTGTAGAACCACATTCCGTCGCTTCAAGTTTCTCCATATTTAAAGAGATTGTCCAGCATTCATTGTCATATTAACAAAATGCCATCACATATCAATCTAGTACGCTATCCTTTCTTTCTAGTGAAATGTTTGCGTCTCTCAATACTTAATTTATTTCTAGAATGCATCTTTGGTCATGTCAATTCAGAAAAGGCATGGAAATTCTAGATTAAACTCTCATTACTGTCTGAGAATTAAGGTGTCTAGTTAAAATAAGTTTGATAGCTCTCAAATATTAATGTATGCTAGAAACAATATGATCCAAGTGTTAAATAGAGATAGGAAAAGTGCTGATTTATAAACAATCGGATGCCAACTGCCGTTCCACACTAATAACTGTTTCGTTACTCAATTATTTTTCATCAGACATGAAGTGACTGTCTTTTTTATAATTATATCATCCTAAGCAAGGTAGTATTGGCACGGGTGAGTAAGGGATTTCTGCGAGAGATAAAGAAAGAATACAGGGGATGCCGAAGAAAAGGAGAAGAGATATGTCGAATTTATAGAGTTGGATAAAATTTTGCCAACTGACATTGCATTTCAACTTTTGGAAAAATTAGCTATCAGGAAAGCAAATATACGGAAGAGATTTCCACAGACAAAAAGAGTGAGAAAAGAAAATGATGTAATAGAAGCAACTGTTACATTTGTTTATTTTAAAAGGATAGAACCTTGATTCCAATATACTAGCATGAGTAAATTCATGTGGTCGGTACACAAGAGAAAGAAGCTCATAAGAATCCGTAAGAATATGTGTAGAAAAAACAAAACAAAAAAAAAAAACACCAAGTAAGTGAGAAAGTGACTGAAGTAGAGCTGTTACAATTTGAGAAATGATGACAAATAATATCTACACTGAAACAACTAGGATTGCACATGTGGGATGCCGAAACACTCAATCAGGAACCATTGCTAAAAAATTCCTCAAACATGCTATGGTCCATATTTCTAGCTAAAATAAAGCAATGACTCACACAATACTCACTAGTAACTGACAAGAAAACCAAAGTATATTTTAAAAAATATATTTTTGCCAATCTGAATGATACACAGTCTTATCAATGATAAAGGGAAAAACGTGAGCAATATGGTTCTACAGAAGGATACTTAGGGTACCGTGGACCGAACATGTGAGCAAAGTGAACATTTTACAGACGATGGAAGCGAAATGAAAACTTTTACATAACATTAGGAAGAAAGAGTTAAAGTTTCTAGGACAGGAAATGAAGAAAGATGGTTTAGAGAATCTGATACTCACATGACGATTGGAAGAAACGAGAGACACAGGAAAGCAACGCGTGGCATAAATACAAGAGTTATGGAGACGTAGATGACCATGATCGCCTAACATCTTAAAGAGATACGGCCCATAGAAAAACATATATGTTTATGTGTATGTATGTATGTATGTATGCGAGAGAGAAAGAGAAAAAGAGACAGTTTGTGTATATGTGCATGTGTTTGTGTGCGCGCGAGTGTATAAATGACTTTGGCTGGTGGGCTTAATAAATTGCTAGGGAGCAGATTATGCGCAGATAACAGAAAAAAAGAGGGAAATAATATTTTTAAAACCGCTCACCTTTTCGCTCGGTGTCACATGACTAGGCGTAAGTAAGGTAATCCTATTGCCACCAAATTGTATATTTCTTATATTCTTTTTATTATATATATATATATATATATATATATATATATATATATATTGCCGTTTGTTATCGAAAATATCCACCCTGTTTCTATGTCATTAATGTAAGTAAAAAAGCTATAAATCTTTATCTTCTATACATGATTTGAAACATTCTGACCTTGGTACATTCCTACGGCTAGAAACTGAATGATAAGCGTTGTCGATATTTGTTAGCTTGCTCCAAAATCCACTCTGTACAATAGAGTATATGATTGCATTTTGGCGCCTTAAATCAGTGCCTACGCGCCAACTTGAATTACCTTTGGATATCAAATCGAACAGAGATTGCAATGAAGTTTTTTTGTTTTTTTTTTCGCGTAGAATTGCTCGCTGTTTTAAGCTAAAAATTACACTGGGTAATTTATTGTTTACCAGGTTGCAGCCTGCATTTAGCAAACCAACCGACCTCTGGTTTAGATGTATGTGTTGCTTATTTGATTGTGTATGAATTTAATAATAGACGAGTTCAGATCCTCCTTCACTGGAACAACAAAGTGTGACGGACTCTACTGAAATAACGTTTTTTTAATCTGCACTGACAAAGGCCTATATGACTTGGTGATAAACAATTATTTCTTAATTAAATCTGACTTTTACGTTTTTTATGGGGTTGCTAGCAACTTATAAGGAATAATATTTGAAATTGCTTCGAGATATATCAGGCTGTTAGATAATTGCCAGACGTGATACACGCATGTCATTCAGTTCTCTTTCGGGGTATGACTGAGTAGACAGAAGATTTTCTCGCAGTAGGTTATCATTACAACCTCCCTTAAACTGCTTGCAAGCTAAATCTGATATCCAAACATAGCTAGAGATAGAAGAGATGTATTAAGTTATTTTTGCGTAAGGGAATGAAACGAATTCTACTGTAATTCGAACTCGGCTTTCCGATTTTACATTCCGAGCCGATAAACACTACAAACGTGGGTGTAATATGACTGATATATCAAATGTTGTTGTTGTGCGTTTGTATGTGCGTTTTATCACTTATCTCACTGACCGACAAACGGTTTTCTTTGTTTTTGGTATTCACAGAGATTGTTACTTCAAGCAAAATAATAATGATAACATTGGCTATTTTTGCTGATTGGATTTACTCCTTCTATAACATGTGCCGGATGTGAATAGTCATATCCAGTTGAATTTTCATTTTAGTCATCCACATAGTACGTACACGCAAATTTCTAAGATTGTTACCTCCCCTTCCACTTGTAAGCATACGTAAATTTTAACAGACCCCTCTACCATGCATATGTAGTTTATGTGCCTACCCCGCCTCTATATTACAAAATTTGAAAAAGAAGGTCATATTTACGCACTTGACTTGAGAAGTACTTGCTTTTAACCGAAACAATTCGTCATTCAACTTTTTAACATAGTTTTTAATTTGTTCCAGAGCTCTTTTGCTGAAGGATACATTTCGTTTTTTTCAACGGAAGGTAGATGTTAATGTAAGCTCTCAAAAATATCCGTAGTGAACGCGTTCATCCATTTCAAATAGTCGTTCGCTATCTTCGACCAACACTTGTGAAACAAACCATCGAAAATACTGAGGCAAACCTAGGTACCTCCATAAATTCGTTGAAAAAATGAATAGTATAAAGAAGATGTCCCCAAACTCAGTAAAAACAAAGTTTTATCGGGGAAATATTCACATTATCATTAAGAGGATAAATCAAAATATTTTTCAATTTTTTAAATAATTTATTAATTCTTTCTAACACTTTCGAAATTTTTGTAGAAAAACTTGTTTTTCTTTCGACTGTGAGTGACACAATTCTTTACAAGAGTTTAATACTTCCAACAGAATAATTACGCAAGTCACATTTATGTTGGTGAAGAAGACATTAAATTCGAAATTTGCAAGACTCAAATAATAGTCGGATTTTGATGAAAAACCTTTATTCACGAAAGATTTAAATAACTAATTTTAGAAATTTTTGTTAAAAACATTTTTCTTACATATGTTACCCCCACCACCAATGAAATGTCTAGAATTTCGCAAGTTTTCACTCATATTACTTAATATTAATTAAATTCGGGAGTCATTGGAGAATGCTAATCAACTGACTTTTTCTTTTCTAAATTAGCTCTGTTCAAGAAAATCTGCTCCGAATAGGGAAAACAAAATGCAATATACCTATGCCATAATTTAATTAGATAAAATTTTAATTGTTTTTAAAAACAATATATATTAAGGATATCATTGTGTAAAAAAGGAAAAATTAATAATAAATTTTTGCAAGAATTTTTTCCTGTCTATTATTCTTTATTACAATAATTTACGAAATTTAAAAAGCTTTTAAAATTGTCTTCTTCAGCGTTGTTAAGGTTGTTAATTTAATAGGCGCAGAGTATATTTACTAATGGAAAACTGATAATATAGATACAAAAAATCGAGCTATTCGATTTTAAAAATGATTAAGACCTTATATATATGTATGTATTAATTACCCATATTTTCTTTTTACGGGTGGTCGTACGTGATATATATATCATTAAAAGGACACGTGTTTCAAAGACTGTGTCCTTAACGAAAAAAAAAACAACTTTACAAACATTTTTGTGAGGATACAATTCTTTCATCTCGATTGCATCTTTACTATGCCATACCTTTCAACATTCAATGAGCTCTACAAAATTTAAACCAAGTTCATATTTTAATTGCTAGTTTCCTAATTTTGTTAAAAAAAATTGAAATTCACAATTTGTGAACGTAACTAAGAAAGCATATGAAAAGTAGATATTTGGATTAAAAATAATAAATGCCGTGGCATTTTATAAATTATTGAGTTACCTCTGTCATGTTACATAATCAGATTTTCTGTTATTAAATTGTAAAATTATTTTAAAAGAAATTTTTCATATTATTTTAATTTTAATGTTTCATAAAAAGTCTTCAAACATAAGGCTATAAAGCTGAAGTAACTAAAATTAATATAATATTAACTAAAATTATATAATATAGATAATTGAAGAAAATATTGTTCTAAATTTTTAATTTTAATATATCGTTAGAAAAGAAAAAACAAAGCATAGGATTAAGCTACATAAAATTACGTGAAATTCGTTTCCTGTACTTATAATTTTCTGACGGCTTCCGTCCGTCATGTCAATTATCGCCTCTGATAACACAAAATAATCCCTGATAACAAGGCACCGTAATTATGAATCGTTTTATAGTGTAGTGATACCGAGCAAAAGCGAGGGGCCGGATGTTTGCTCTATACCGACCAGAACGCAAATGAACAAAAGTCGTCTCTGCACATCCGAGTTCGCGCATTTGTTCCTGTTGAAAAATAAAAATCAATGAAATATGAAATTTTCATTTCGCGAGCCTACACGAATTTTATTTACCAGCCAATGGGAAGCCCAGAATCAGATACAAGTGTGAAATTCAAAAAACGAGCTGCTTTTGATGCAAAAAGCAGGTATAAAAAGCCAATACAAAATCCCAACGTTACACCAGATAAACTGGCGAACCTGACGTTCCCCAGATAAACTGTTAACCAACACGTGGATTTTCAATACATATATATACATAAAGACATTTTCACCCGGCCAACGCACCTACCCATCTTTTCAGCAACCATGGCAAAGATAAACCTAACGTCCGTCGGACTCACAACTAAAAACTCCATGTGCTTCAAACATGTTGTCGAAGAGTATATAGACCCCCGGCGCAAACTATTAATAATGAAAAAAAAAGGATAAAAATGAACAAAATGAATGATAAGAACAAAGAACAAGCAGAAATAACAACGAACGCAAAAAAAAAAACAACAACAAACCAAACTAATCCATAGCTAGTCCCACAGACATTCACTTTCAGGCCCTTTCAACAAGAACCGAGAGCCAAATCATTCCTTCGAATAAAACGGGATTTGAATACTCCCCTATTGTACCGAGGAAACAAAGTTCGGTAAAACGGTTAAATAGAAGAAAGAAAACACAAATGTTTATTTCAAACGAAAACGGGAAAAAGAAACAAAAACCGAAGACAAACAAAAGGAAAACCGCAAAACAAAACGAAAAATTCCTCTTTGAAAAAAAGCGACAAGAGATACCAAAAACAACTCCGTTTTCTGAGGAGAAAGTTATGTGGTGATACTGAGCAAAAGACAGAGACCGGATGTTTGCTGTATACCGATCCGAAATAAAATGAGCAAATGTCGTCTCTGCGCATCCGAGTTCGCGCATCCGAGTTCGCGCAAATGTTCCGGTTGAAAAATAAAAATTAATCAAATATCAAATTTACGTTTCGCAAGCCTGCGCCAATTTTATTTACCAGCCAATGGGAAGCCCAGAATCAAATACAAGTTTGAAATCCAAAAACGAGCTGCTTTTGATCCAAAAAGCACACATAAAAAGCGGGTACATGCAAGACAGACAGACGGGCAGAGACCAGAGGAGAAGTGTGTAACCTATCCCCTTGACATTAGCGGCTAATACATTCGCCTCCCTTCACCTCTCATCACTTCTCCACTGTCTCAAATATATTTACTGCACTAAGGAGTGACGACTTCAAAGACATTCCTCACATACCTCCGCTACCCACATTCCTAATCCTTTTATCTCTTTCAGCTCATTATTTGCCATGAACATTCTAATCTCCGTTGGACCTTTATTTCAAGTATTGCTTTAATTGTAAAACATTAATTGATATATATATATATATATATATATATATATATATATATATATATATATAAAGGTTATTTTATACTCAAATTGCCTTTCTTGATTTTATAATCATTTTATGACTTATCGTGGGCTATCTACCACAAGGGCAAGTTCCATTAACCTGCAACAATTTACAACTACCCTTTAATAGAACGGAATCCCACTACTAACGGGAAAAGAATAGATAAGCAACCCACTATAATAGCACATTCCTGGTAGTAACAAGTAATACTAATTTCAAATCAAAGTAAGGTAAGTTTCAATAAAATAATGTGCCAGTGAATTATATTTTACTTTTGCAAGATTTCTTTTAAAGCCGAGAATTGGTTGATGTTTGCAAAATGTGTCCATGGATGAAAAATTGTCGAAAAATTGAATTTTTTTAAAATCTGAAATTTTAGATTCCAATGAATATAATTTTGGTTTGAATACACCAAAGAATCTTTCTCACTGGAATTAGTAAAGTTAATCTGTTGACTTTCAATTAAAGCTAAAATGAGACCGCTGTTTTTTAAACTTGTTTTGGTTTATTTCAAAACAAGCATTTAGTAGAGTATTGACAACGAAATAAATTTACTAAACTTGAAACAAAGATGTTGTTTTCTTCAGCAATGAAAATTTTTCGCTCATAAAACTTTTAAAAATCAGCATACTTTTTGTTTTCATGGATATGTTCTTGACCTTGGCTTTCTTTCCCCCTTGTACGCAAAAAGACGCTTTTTGGTAAAACCCCTCATAACACTATGTGCGTACGTACTATGTGACAGACTTTTTACTGAACAATAATTTTCATTACGATCATAATCAGATCCTCAGCTGCACCAGTCTTTGGAGTGGTTGCATCAAAGTGCAAAAAAAAAAAAGGTTTTGATTCTTCTTCCTCATGATAATGTCATTGAATCTTACAAATAGAAGACGATAGAATAGGATGTTGCTCGGCCTCTGTTCTGTAGAAAGCCTTAACATTTTTAATTCACATCTATTTCTCTCCTGAAAAGCCCGCAAACCAAAACCATAAGATATAGTCTGTTCTGGTATTTATCCATAGTTGAGAGAAAAAATGGATCTATAGCTTTCCCAGGGAAATATTACATGTGAATGTAATGAACTCTACCGAAATTCGATCTCCTGTCTCGGATTGCTTCATCCAAGCTTCAATCCATTGCTCTATTTGTTGGCTAATTCTTTTTATTGCTGACCTGATTTCTGTACAGAATAAATTAATCTAATTTTATGGCTAGCGTAGTTGTGGTTCTCTACATTTACCAGTTTATCAATGGTTTGCCATAACTTCTAGAATATAATTTGTTTTGAGTAGTAATTTATCAAAATACAAGTTTCTTAGGATCAGCTCAGACATGATATTAAAGCCTAATAATTTTCTCCAAAATCGTAGTAACTATGAAGGCTTTTCATCACAAGTTTCACCTTATTGAATAACCCCTGTAGCGTGCTTTCATTAGATTTCATGATGAAATTTTGTAAGTTTATCGTAGGGTTCATCCTCTTGGACGATATCATACTTACTAAGTTAGTGAATTCGTTTACCAACTATGAATCGATAAAACGTCCAATGAACTATTATTTTTTGTTGTAGCATATTGTTTTCATTTGCAAGAGCAAAGATTTTATATTAGTCGAAGTAGACGGGGAAAGATATACTGAAAGCAATGTCTCAGTTGGCTACGTGGCAGTGCTGTATTCTTTGATTAATGTCGTCATACGTGGGAAATATTATTCACGACTCACCTACAAAAAGTGGGCTGCTTCCCTAGGCAATATATGAAATCCTATTTCACGGTAAAGTGTCACAAGTAGACGAGAGTTAATTTTCTGGTCAAAATTGTCCAGTTGGAGGGGAATTTCGTTTGTAATGTTCTGTCAATAGATAACTTGATTTAACTGAATCTCGTTCTGGAAAAATCTTAACGTGGTGCAACACACTATTTAGAAAGAAATAGCGTACATTATTTTGGTCATTTCTTTATCGAAAAAAGCAAAGTTTGCATGTTGTTACCCCTGTCGTCATTTGTTACTGACAGATGTTTACCGGTTTTTAATGTAGATGTCCAGCTGGAATAGATTTCAAGATACCGAGGTAACTATATATAAAGATAACACGACAAGAAGAGCGAATATATACTTGTGTGTACACATTTAGCTTGGAAAAGGAAGCTGTACAATATGAGCAAATGTGGTTGTTATGTGTTATTTAGAATTAAGTCTACGAAGTGACAAATTCATTCCTGTGGTTAAGAGTGTCGTCTCACCGCTACAAATTCTGAACATAAATTCAAAGTCTTTTTAAAGTAATAATTTGTGCCACCTAGTGGTTTTTAGACAGTCACAATTGTATAATCCCTACAAAATATAGATTAATGACTGGAAAACACAGTGAGAAAACGTGCCATACGGTTTTGAAGTAAAAGTTCACAGTTTTATTATATTAAAAGTTTGACAAATAGAAAATATTAAAAAAAACTACATAGATTCTATTTTATATAAACTAGTCACGTATCTAAACAAAGCCAAAAAACTTTACTTTTTCCGATGATTTTATATTTTCGAGAAAGAGTGTACATTAATATAAGTAAAATAATGTTTTATTTAACGAATATTTTAATAATAAATGAATAGTATCTGAATATACAGGAGAAATAAATATATTTTTGAATTGCTTTCTACTTATATTTTTTTCATTAAATTTCAAGTTAATTTGACTGCCAGCAAACAGTCACATATGCCTATGAGAAACGGAACTACCACTTACCATTTATATATATATATATATATATATATATATATATATATATATATGTATGTATATATAACGTGGAGTATGCAACATAATAATAGAAGGAAAACACTTCCAGTTCGAGAACGTCACTACATTCGAAATAAAATCGGATCTGTGCTGCAACTCGATAAATGTAGTTTATGCTCTACAATGCGACAAGTGCGCAAAGATATACGTGGAAGCGACACAATGCTTGAATAATAGAATTTCCCCTCATAGGATGCAATATAAGTTTTTCACATAAAAGGAAATTATATGTTGCCCAACATTTGCATGAATGTAGTGATGACAAATTCAAAGTTATACTTATATATAAAAACACAGATTATGAAATATTAACAATGCAGGAAGAAAGATTCATAAAAAAAATACAAGCCTTCGCTCAACAGAACAACATGAAAAACACACACACACCAAAAAACATATAGACACACACATACATACACACACACATGCATACACACACAATCCAAATTCAAATGCACGTCCACGGCCTACATGCTAATAACCGTTATGGAGTACATGATGCAGGCCCGTGGTGAGTCAGGCGAGGCTCGTGCTCTTACTCTGGATATCTCCAAGGTTTTGACAAGGTTTGGCACTGGGTTTGTTACCGGACGCTTGCGTGATCTAATCCAATCTTTTTTAAATAACCCCAAAATGAAGGTCGTCCTGAATGGGCATGCCTCTACAAACGCTGGTGTCCCTCAGGGTTCTATCCTGGGCCCGATGCTCTTCCTTATTTTCATAAATGACCTCCCAGATGAGATCAAGAGCGAAGAAGGCATCTACGCAGATGACACCACAATTTACTCCCGCATCAGTAAGCAACCCGTCTTGGCGGACAAACATAAACTTGCCGCTGACCTTGAACGGGATCTACACTCTGTGGCGAATTGAGGCAAAGAGTGGCTTGTCAATTTCAATGCGACTAAGACCAAGCTGTTGTCTGTCAATCACCACAGGCAACATCTCCTGCCTTCCATAAGCATGGACCAAACGAGTCTCCCTGAGAACAATACACTGGGCCTCCTCGCTCTTACCCTCTCTTCTGATCTCAAATGGAACCACTACATTGAGTCCATAGCTAAATCCACTGCTAAGAAGGCTGGGTCACCGTG
Organism: Ascarosepion bandense; assembly: GCA_037127315.1. Classification (NCBI taxonomy): domain Eukaryota; kingdom Metazoa; phylum Mollusca; class Cephalopoda; order Sepiida; family Sepiidae; genus Ascarosepion; species Ascarosepion bandense. The sequence goes on along the minus strand of JBBBDQ010029732.1, from coordinate 163,013 downwards.
TCGGGCCAGGATGTTTTTCATGCCTGAATCCATCCTGCATATATACAAATCAACCACTCGTCCGGGATACTTCTGCCATATATGGTCAGGCGCCCCTGCAGTTCATCTCAGTGTTCTCGACAGGCTCCAAAGAAGAAACAGTAATGTGATAGGTACCGACTTGGTGGCTCGACTACAGCCACTTCCCCACTGACAAGATGTGGCTTTCCTTCGTCTGTTCTATAAATACTTTCATGGCTTCTGCTCCAACGAACTTAAGTCACTGGTGCCTCTGCAACAGGTGTTTACTCGTGCAACCAGAATGGCAACTGGGTCCGACCTATTCACAGTTAGATTAACCAAATGCAGACGACAATTCTACTCCTGCAGCTTCTTCTCTCGCACTTCACGCCTGTGAAACTAGCTTCCATATTCTTGCTTTCCTGACGGCTACAACCCCCAGGAATTTAAATGTAATGTCAATAATCATCTCTTAACCACTTGACTCTAGTTCTTTCACCACCCCGTATTACCATTCCATTCTCTCCACCTTTGCAACTGTCATCACACCTGTATTCCCATCCTTCTATTACTCCTTTCTAACTGGTTCGTCTTCCTCTTCACTCACTTCTACTTAACCTTTTACTCTTATGTATCCCCCTGCACATGAGTGGCATTACCGACTTGCTCTGGGTGATACGATTAAAAAATAACCCCAAACAATAAAAAAAGAACCAGATGACCCATAAAAACAATTTTAAAACATAAAGACGAAAAAAAAACGCTCACACACACACACACACACACACACACACACACACACACACACACACACACACACACACACACAAATTCAAAACACCACCAAAGCAATAAAAACAATCAACTGACGAATGAAATGGATTATAGATAACCACAGAAGACTAGAAGATAATTTTAACATACTAAAATGGTAAACCCAAACCGAAATCATTTCAAATTGGGGTAAGCATTTGATTCATTCATCTGTTTATTTATTTGTCTGTTTATCCATTTATACACGTGCTAATGTAAAAAAAACTCAGACCATTCAACGTGATAACATTTGATTTGTTTTATCTGATTTTATTTTATTTTACTGATTTTATTATTTTCTTATTTTTTTATTTAATTATTTATAAAACAACAACTTGGCCATCAGAAACAAAAGGAACTCGATACGTAAAGTCACAAATTTATTCGCCTGAAGAGAGTCAATTTTAGACTCGAAACACGTGTAGCGTCACAAATACCATTATGGACATTCAATGTATCATAACATGTATAATAACAACAAAAATAAATATACATTTCAAAGAAAACGTTCACGCCTCTATGGCACGGTTTAGAGTTTCATGCGCTATTCAATACTTATTAGTTGTATATTTCAAACTGACAGTCAAATAAATTTATTTATTAAACTTCTAGTTTGCGATATGCATCTGATGATTACATAAGGCATGAATTTCTGAGTCGTGACATAGAAATAGGATAATGTATATTTATTAATATAAATAGATATAATACAGCTCCGATTATACATTGAGCAATTTTCTTTACAACTTATAACATGTTATACATATGCACAACTTCCACATATGATTTTTTTTATTCATTTACGTAATATATATATATATATATATATATATATATATATATATATATATATATATTATGGATAGATATGCTTGGACCGGTTCCATGGCTTGCACGTTGCCCAGACATCAATCCTTGAGATACTTATATGTGGGTCCACATAAAACATTTGATTTATGCAGCAGATATTAATAATTCATACATGATTTATCAACGTGTCATGGAGGCTGTGAAACCATTATACGCCGTGTGTGATTATCTGAAAAGATCCGCCAGTCTATGACCCTACGAGTGCACGTGTGTGTAGAAGGAAGTGGAAAACATTTTTATAAGTTGGTGTGTTGAGGTACAACGGTGGTCATTTGGACATGTGTTTATGTAGAATTTTTTTAACTTGTTTTGTGTCAAGAACAGAACATAAAATTTGTTAAAGTATTTCTGACACTCCCTATCTATCTATCTATCTATCTATCTATCTATCTATCTATCTATCTAGCCATATATGTAATATTAGACAGATTTTAGTCAATATCACAATAATACTTATACATACACACTCACATCTCTCACGTAGTGTGTCTTCATTGAACCGCATTACAAATTTATGAAATGTGTCTACTATTCGGTGACTGTTATCGTTGCGTAGCAATGTTGTATGTCAACACAATATAAAAACATATTTAACGGTGGATATCTTTATGTTGACGTCCCTGTACCCTTCCTGAAGATGAATTCATGTGAGCCGAAAGCTTAGAACCTGTATAATAAATAATATCCAAACGTTTAATAAATTTTCTCTTCATTTTCACCTGAAATTAAAGACTAAATACGACCTTTAAAATGGCTTATTGTTAACAAAAACACATTCATTGTCTGTTATATTTACGAGTATATGTCTAGAATATATATATATATATATATATATATATATATATATATATATATATTAGTTTGAATGTCAGCAATGTTCTGCAAACTCCTGCAAGTGTGCATTTATATTTAACGATAATTTACTGCACCCTCTTTAATTTAAATTATTGTAATTTTGTCTCTTTATGTAATTTTTTACATTGCAAGAGCAACTTAATTTAAGTGTATTTCTATCGAATATCTGCTGTAATACCGAGATTTTTGGGAAGTGCTTATTAAGCAATACGAAAAATATTTTCCCTAATTAGGATTTTACGTCTAAATAAAAATGTATGTTGAAGCAAATACTGTTTCGATTCCTCACATTATTTTACATTTGCTTATTTACTTGAGCCTTATATTTTAATTTATTTTATGGTTATTTTCATATAAATCTCTTTCATAATCTTGTACTTTCATCGAAAATTTCTTTGTCAGAGTAGTTTATAGGTAACCTGCGTTCTCTTCCTTTAAAAGTGTTTTTCATTATGTTAGCAGGAGGGTTAGATCCAGTGTACAAATACGTCAAATTTATGCAGATTTTCATATATATATATATATATATATATATATATATATATATATATATATATATATATAAGTATATATATATATATTATTCAAATTTATAAAAAAAAAAAATTTAATCACAAAAATATCATTTTGATTTCAATTTTTTATGAGATTCTTTTTCTTTAGACACAAATTATTTCCGAAATTTTATATATATATATATATATATATATATATATATGTATGTGTGTGTTTGTGTTTGTGTGTGTGTGTGTGTGTGTGTGTGTGTGTACGTGTGTTTGTGTGTGTGTGTTTGTGTTTGTGTGTGCGTGTGCGTGTCGTCAGCTATATATATGTGTGTCTCGAGAGGGCATAGTTTTTTTTGGATACATGTATATGTATTTTGCGATAATTTAAAACAAAAAATAGACTACATGTAGCTTTGTTATTTTCACGCCCAGTGATCTTCAGGCATCTTGTATTCCTACTGAGGCTAATGTTAACCTCCTAGCATAGTTTACCAGAAAACTGTGAAAGCTTAAGTATATTCAGCCATTCTATAGTTGTGTTACTAAGAGGATTGCAAAACAAAGAGAATATAACTTTTTTTAGAATGCAATACGCCTATTATAAATCACTTTCTCCATAGCTGTCCAAGTAAAAAATAATTGTATCGAAAGCCCTAGGGTAAAATAGAAAAATTCAAGGTAACTATATGTTTGCAACGCAGGGCGCAAAGAATATGCCTAATGCAAAGATGAGAAGTAATGAAATTTTAATATTCCTCAGAATCGATAAAACCTGAAACAGAAAAGTCCAACTTCAAAAACAGAACTTTCACCCCTTGTTTATTTCCAACATGCATATCATATTTGTTTTATCGATGATCTTTTTAAAAAAATAATCACATTTTTACACGGAAATTATGGTTTTTAAAAAATTTGCATGCTAATATTACTGTGACTCAATGTGGAAATTTTAAACAAGAATCGTACCAGCAATAGTGGGTGCTTTGGGACTATGAAAAATGGAACAAAAAACACATTGAAAGAATCCCTGAAAACCCTAACTTAAGATATATGCAAAATATTTTCTTGTTAATTACAGCCCACATACTAAGGAGAAGTTTGTCTATGTAACGCTAGGGTGATAGGGAGATATGAAAAACATGAAATGGAGCCATAACAACACACCGCGACCTGCCTTAGGTCTTCCTGCAGACTTGGTAGGTAGTGCGATTATAGCAGAAATCGAATTATAATGAAAACTAAAATAATAATAATAATAATAATAATAATAATAATAATAATAATAATAATAATAATCACAAAAGAGTTGGGCAATAATTACACTGAAGAATGTGCCAACTTTTGAAAAGGTGTTAACAAACACTGTTAATAACTTTACTTGACACCGGTTACAGAAATACAATTTTATGGAATTAACCCTTTTTTAGAGATAGGAAGATTAAAGCAAACAGTCCAGACAGAATTGTCAAAGACTGAAGAGAAAATATTACCTATTAATCTATAAGGCTTACCCTACAAGTTTAACATATTCAACAGGGTATTTGAAAAACTGTCGCAATATACATACGTTGAAACAGAAAAATAAAAACAAAATGTAGAAACTGAAAACAAGAAGAGTACAAGTTATAAAAGAATCATAAATAAATAACACAACATCACATTGAAAAATTCCATGCAAATCCAAGTTTGAGAGAAATACCAAAAAAGTTTTCTTGATAAAAACAGCCCACACACTAAGAAGAACTTTGTCAATGTAACGCTAATCATGTTATGGTAGTTAAATTTATTTCGTGAAATATAGCAATAAAAACACACCACTATATGCCTTAGGCTTAGTGGTTAGTGTGACTATAAAATAAAGTAAAATATTACGAAAATGAAAATAATGATAATATGAAAATCGTCGTAGGTTATATCCACAAAATATTTTCAAAACAGACTTTGTTGAAGAGTTGCCAACATTTTAATAAGTGTCTATACTTTTGAGATGAGGTAGTTTTTACATTATTTAAACTATTCAGATGTGCGTTGTGGCGCAGTGGATATCGGCTCGGAACGAGAAATCGGGAACCGAGTTCGAATTCCGGTTGAATTCCTTGCATTCACTTAAGCGCAAATACCCTTGGGAAAGGTATTAATCCGTCTCTTCCTTCCAGTTATGGGTTAAATAACAGGACGGATTGGGTTCTACAGCCTTGGTCGGCAACCAGTCTACCGCAGAAAGCAATGGCAACCTACTGCGGGATAATCTTCTGCCCAGTCAGTCATGTCTCTTTCGAGACATGATCGCCCAAAGCGTGTATCGCGCATGGCACTTAACTGACTGATGAATACAACAATAATGAATTTGCAATAAAGATGAAGACAACAGTTCAAACAATATAAATAATGCGAACATTTTGATAGAATATTTGAAGCAACCCTATGGAATATAATTCCCATGCAAACTGGATCAAACGGAAAAAAGACAGAATGACGGAGATATCTGTACAAAAATAGAAAAACATTATTACTTCAATGCAATAACAAAATCTCAAAATTTATATTCACAAGAAATAACAACGTACACATATATTTGGCTTTGCCATTTATCATCATTTCATAAAACTATTGCGCTAACTTTGTCAATTCTAAATAATACTCCTAATAAATTTTCAGAATAGTTCCATATAGGTGTTACATATTTTCTACCCAAAATGGATTAAACCGATTTTCCAAATACGAGTAATCAACATGTCTGTCTACCACGTATAAAATGATCACGTCTATCATGACGCACTGTACTTAATTTTCTTGATAAAGACAAAATTCTTCTCTTGAAACAGAAGGAATTCAACGAAGTTCACATGATTACAAAGATATACTGCTGGTAAACAAAATGATCATGGAAATTTATAGGAAAAGTGGTAGAAAGATCTACAAATCATGAAAATATTACCGTAAATCCTTTGATCCTTAAGAATTAGAAAATGTACAAAGTCAATTCGGTATTAATAAATCGCCTTAAATAAGGTATGGGACTGTGGAAAACTACATTATATCTAAATCGCAACCAAAGCTCTTCCATTTCTACCTTTTTGAATATCCGATGAGGAATCTTTTCAGGCAACTCACTGACGCCCATTCTGTTCTGTTTGACTTTAATTCCATTTTAGTATGAACTAAACACTAATGCATTTGGATAAAAAGTAAAAAGCACAATATTTACTCATTTATTCTACATGGATGATAAAAATTATTTACTAAAGTCGGCAATGAAATGAAGTGTATTGTCAATGAAGTAAAATGTATCAGTGATGATATCGGTATTGATTATAGAGTAGATAAATGTGTAAACGTATCCGTCACGAAAGGAAGAACTACTGAAACTCACTCAATAGACATAGATTTTGTCACAAAGGTTATGGAACTGGACAAGATGGTAACTGTTTTGAATCTTCGTTGCCAATTTGTTGTGGAGTTGTTTTGGCGAAACTTTGCCTCAAAGTTGTAGTGACCGTTTTAGCCAGAAGTAAGACACGGAAAACAGAGGGTAGGTTCAAAACAGTATATTAATATAACATGAATTATGTACAAGGTAAGTGTTGGTAATAAGAACATAGAAATAAGAAAGTCCCAACGGTTCAGTTACGATGCTTATTGCCTGAATCGTAGCTAGCTTTAACTGCGTACTAGCCGTCCTTAACTGGCTACTTATCTACCTTCCAGTAATCATATATAGCATGAGGAAGCGGCTACTCCTCGTAGAAGGGCACCATAACAATAATCTATAAATATCTTCGAGTCAGTGAATGACATAAACTATAGCATACGTAAATGAAGGAGAAAATAAGAAAAGAATACTGCTATAATGTGTGCGTCAAATGCTAAATACCGAGTAGTATCTTGAACAAAATTACCACTTAAACTTCAAGGATTAAATGCAAAAATCTCGTTGCTTATATACAAAAACTCATATACAATTAGCAATCAAAGATTAAACATAAAAAAGCAATGATATCTTTGCTTACAAACACTCATATACCATTGGCAGTAAGAGAATAAAAAGCAAGAAAGCAATATTTATTTGCTTCCGAAACAAATACTCATAGGCACTTGGCGGTCAAAGAAAAAACGTTAAATAAACTACAAACCCATTGCATATAAACAAATACTCATATACTCATATACTCGTAGCTGTCAAAGTTAAAACGTAAAAAAAGCAACAAAACCCATTGCTTTATACCAGTCACACATATATATTTGGATTTGAAGGTTAAAACGAAACAAGCTACAAAGACATTGCTTATAAACAAATAATCATATACCGTTGGCAGTCAAGGATCTAACACAAAAAAGAAGCCCTTTCTTTACCATTCGTGTTCTTATACGCTTTGCGATTAATTATCAAACGCAAAAAAACGATCTCATTGCGTACAAAACTTGCGCCGGATTGTTTCTCGCCCTGGTTAAGAAAGGCCACGTCCATCAAACTAGATCAAAAAATCTGTCACTGTAACAAACTTTCCCAACAACAATGAAACTTATTATCATAAAAATATCAGAAGAGCATCCACAAGTTATATCTTTTTTCACTGCACGAAACTACGGATCAGACATACCACATATAGAGTGATATGATAAGAAGGGATATACGACCCTACTTCAACCCAAATATGCTTAACAAGGTCCATAGGTATGTGATGCACAATAAATACTCTCGACTGTAGAAACAGATAAGAAAAAAATATAAGTCCAAGTAAATAACCCATAAGCGAAACAAAAATGTGGTAAGCGTGAAAATAACAATAGAAAACGTACAGAGGTAAAAAAATAAAAATAAAAAAATAAATGAGATACGTATTAGTAATCTCTGTGGAAATTAATAGGTAGAATGCCGCTGTGATATAAATTATTTTGCTGTTTCAGATTCTCTAACTGAAGATTAATGAAACGTCATTTTGGCAGAATTCTTTGAAAACAAGAGAAAATAAATCAATGACGCGAAACAGCACTTCATTAAATTTCGTCATCTAATTAACTTGCACACAAACGTCTGAAGGGGACCGGTTTAACAAAATCCATATGACAATGTCTAATAAACGTATTGTGCAAACATATAACGCTGCACTGTGAAACACTGTTAACGAACAGCCCAATGTAAAGCGTCACAGAATTAAATAATGATATATATCCAACAGATTAAGCAGCTACTCGGAAACGTTATCTGAAAACAATGAAAAGATCAAGGAAAAGATGAAATGAGAAAGGTCGGAAGGTAAAATGAAGTCAAAAACTGTGGAAATCTAATGTGAATTATGAATACCAGATGAGAGTTCAAGAAATCAAATATTTCAAGAAGCAAAATGAAGATTACCTGGCAATATAATATGTGATTATTAAATGAATTACTTAAACAAAAACTGCAGTCAAAATTACAGTGAGTAAGACGATAATAACTTACATATTTACAAACTAAAAATATTGAAAGATAATTTAGTAATATTCTTTGCAATTTAATTCTTTTTCAGTAGTTATTGCTACATTGGGATGAATCATATTAAAATTGATCATTGCCAATCTGCTGGGAAAACCATACTAACTTTAGGTTGTCAAAAAATCGGCTCATTTTGTGCACTGCGCATAATTTCAGATAAGTGCTGTCTGTCCGAGTTTCTTTTGGCGAGAAAGATAACTTAATATATTCGGTGTATTCAAAGTCTTGTATAGTGTGACAAAGCATAATCATGACAACATTATTATCGTATTTTTATTAATGATACAAAACTTCATAATTATTATAATTTTATTGACTTCAAATTATACACATAAAATATTGTTTTATTTACCAAAATGTTTTGGTTTTTAAATTATTTCTTCCTATTTGTGTGTTATTTTTTAAACTATAACGGTCATGGTATTTTTGTTTCCTTCTGTTCTTATTCATCTGTATGTGGAAATGCCCCCAGATTTTAAAGTGATCACTATTATTTGCAAAGTTAATGCAAAGTTCACCCTACAGTACATTATGAACAATTATAATTGTGTAATATATTAGAAATCTAATGACACGTTTTAATTATACAATTTTAGAATCAAAAGATAAAATTCATTTATAATTCATACTGATCGATTACATCTAGTCAAAACATTGAGAATGATTAATCGATCGAATTTTTCTTGCCCACATCTCAAAATGTTTGATATTTTATTTGTAAGACAAAAACATTTATTGATCACTTATAAAAATAAATTAAATTGAAAAAAATAAATACCCCATATATATTTAATTCATTCGATTATATGGTCAAATACTTTGAATGAAAAAAATCAAAATTATCTCAAATAATTGAGATTTTAATTTTTTGAAATATTATTTGCTGTTATCATTCATAAATATGATAAAAACGTTTATTTCTTTTTGTCAAAACTTCGATTTTAAGAGATATTCAAGTTTTTATTGTAAAGGTCTCAAAACATTAATAATGTCCATTTTTGAAACCACAAGGTATGTAGTTGCACCAGGTTTTACGAGATCAAACCTTATTCTAAATTTAAAGACATTTTAAACAAAGAAAAATATGAACGTTTAGGTTATTTGTGCTGCGTTTTCCTTTTTTTGGCTTCTCAGCCAGACAGTTAAGTGCCATATGTGATACATGCTTGGGCGATGACTGAGCAGAAGGTTATCCCACAGATAATTGCTATTGCATTCTGCGAAAGACTAGTTGCCAGTCAACGCTATATAACCCAAACTCTCTTGTTATTTAACTCATAACCTGAGATCAAAGACGGATTACTACATTTCCCTAGGGTATTTGCACGTAAATGAATGCAAGGAATTCAACTAGAATTCGAACTCGGTTCCCCAATTTCTCGTTCCGACTCCATATTCACTGCACCACATCCTTTTTATCTTATATCGTTCTAGAAGGAATGAAGATCCGAAGATTTCTTCTTTCCCAATAATTTAGGAATTCTAACGATGGATGATATAAATTTGCGTATTTAGAAGCCATTCTTTTGCAATCTATAAACAATCATTACATTTTCGTTTTCATATGGCCAACAAAGATGGATTACTTTTTGTCCAAAATATAAGGAACAAAAATAAACAATGTGACAATACTGCTTTAATATTTAATATTTCTGATTTCGTTGCAATTACTGTGTAACCATAATTAGTGTGTAGACATACACGCTATAACTACGTGAATTTTGACCTGAAAATTTCAGGCCTTTATAAGCTATCCATATTGTTAATATTACCGCCGAATTAAATTTCTTGCAAGGAAGGGAATTATTTCGGAAAACGAAACAAATTCTGCAAAGAGACTCTTTTTACCATCGTTGACAGTAGAAATTGTTTTCTGTACCGATTTATTTGTTCTGATTGATATTTTTATGGATGAATAATCATGGTGTAATAAATATCGGGTCTGAATGAGAAATCAGAGAGCCGTGTTCGAAATCCAGTCGAATTCCTTTCAGTCACTTACGCAGAAATATCATTGGGAATGTTATTAATTCACCTCTTCTCCCCTCGGTTATCGATTGAAAAGTGGGACAGATTTGGTTCTCTAGCCTTGTTCGGCAAAAAGCTTACAGCAGAAAGTAGTAATGAGAACCTAACTCTAAGTAGTCGGTCAGGTTTCGAAGTGTATCACGTACGGCAATTAAGAGACTGAATCACTATAATTTGTCTCAATTAGACTGATCATTCTGCTACGTTGAGACATCTTCAAATTAGTAGGCATCGACCAAATTTAAAAGCCATATATAATTACCAAACTATAATTTATGGATTTTTTTTATTTAATGAATGCATCTATTTATATAAAGTCGATGTTTCCTTATCAATTTGCGTATCTTCTTTCTATCACCAGACAACGCGAAAATCTCCCACCGGGTGTTTCCGCCCAAGTTGACTACAGATGTTCAAGAAATTCTTGGCGTATAGTAGTGTCTTGTTTTTTCATTTTTTGCACGTGGTGTTTTGTCTAATAAAGCAAATAACTGATGTTCCCATAATAAAACTGGATCTCACTTTTATCTCATCCAAACTGAGATCACATTTGTAGCATGATTTAGATTACAGTCTTCCACGAAAAACTTAATGTCCTTTCCAATTTGATGCGTGAAAAAAACATCCTTGGTCGTAAACTGAAATATATTTTCTAGTTATAATATTGCTAAATCATTCTACCAAGGCCTAAGTACCAGTTTACTAAATCATTCCAGAAATCATCAACCGTGTTTGATAATTTATTGCAGCCGTTTATTGGATAATATTTGACTGGGTTTCTTTAGATTCAGATATGTTCACTGGTAAATAATTGGGATGAGAATGATTCACCATAGAAAATTACACCTTCTCATATTTGTAAATCTTCTTGGACATGATCTCATTCCATACTTTTCAAAATATTCGCTGAGTTGAGCACAGGTTTACGTCTATCAGTCAATATTGATTGTCAATATTATGGAGATACCGAATCGCCGAATGAAGACTCACATCAATAAGCGTTGTTATGTTCGAAACCTTTTCTTTGCGTTGCTTTCTGTAGATAACAGTCCGTAGTCACCTGTGAAACGTTCTAATTTGTCCTAAATCTGGAGACTTATTTCCTTTAGTTTCTGATCAAACTTATGACCGTATTCACTTTATAAAGTTCCCAAGAGTTCTGCCCACACTGTGCACTCATCTTGACCCTCAAACGCTTATATCTCTAAAACATTTAAAACATTCTACTCACCACATTTCTTTAAAAATTGACATGAAGAGTAAAACGAATAATACTGGTAAGACTCAATAGAGATTAGATAAATACCACAGGTCACCACATGGAAAGGTGAAAATAATGTGACATTTTTAATATTGATATGTCTCTATATTTACTCAACAGATTCAAAATATATACCTACGTCAATATGTCTAGTCATTATATAAGTAATAAAAATAGTCGTTTACGCAGAATTTCTTTTATAGACATACTTGTGTGAACTTTTATTTTTTATTCTTTTTGCAAAATTAGGCTCAGTTTGTCCACTTCAAACATCAACCTAAATTATTTCACATAACTGGCCTCGAACATAATTCAATATAAAACACTAACAATTACTTTGTTAAAAATTGCATGATTAAAATGTATACATAATACATAAGTTTACTTATTCTATTCTCTTTCAAAATATAATGTAGTGATTTACAAATTGTAGCATAGATGCGACGCAACGGTGAACGTATGGAGGACCAGGTGAGTTCTCAACTCACTGTTCAGTTGTAATTGTGCTTCTGAATACATAGTGTCGTATTCAGTAAGTCACATAAAAGTCATCACTAGAAGTTATTCATTATTATCTCATAATTAATACCGAAACAGTATAATAACGTATATGAACTAATTATGCTATTTTTATTTTTGTCGTTTATATGAAGCGCGTGTGCAAAAACGTTTTCACAACGGAGATATCAGAAACATTTTTAACGAATATCATATGACTGTATTCTAATATATGAAAACAATTTTCTTTTCAGCTTACGATATTTTATATTTAAGAAATTATTGGAATTAAGTATATATACATCAAATGTATTAATATTATTATTAATATGTATAATAATAATAATAATAATAATAATAATAATAGATATCGCCCGTCATCATCAATTTCATCAAACAGTGCATGTCTATATGGAAAACAACCCTTTACCTCAATCATATAAATGGAACCTATAAGTCTGATGAAATAAACATCAAAAGAGGTATATTTCAAGGTGATTCTTTATCTCCCTTACTATTCTGCATATCATTAATAGCACTAACCAGTCAACTTAATAAGACAGAATGTGGTTATAAAATAGGCCAAAAGAAAATAAGCCATCTATTTTACATGGATGACTTAAAGTTACATGCTAAGAATGTTAATGAGCTGGAAGGTCTTCTGCAAACTGTAAAATGCTTCAGCGAAGACATTGGAATGAAATCTAATTTGAATAAATGTGCTAAAGCTACAGTTTTACGTGGATCAATACAAGAAACAACCTCAATTAGCTTAGACCCTGCTGTAACAATAAAAGAATTGAAACCAGAAGAAGCTTATAAATACCTAGGTGTAAATGAGAGCGAAAACATTCACCATAAAAAATGAAAGAAATAGTGCGTAAAGAGTACTATAGAAGCCTACGAATGATATTAAAAACTGAATTAAATTCACAGAACAGAGTTATGGTCATTAATAGCCTTGCAATCCCAGTTGTCCAATATAGCTTTAACATCTTAAACTGGACTCTAAAAGACATCAGGCGAATGGATGCTAAAACAAGAAAGCTTCTTTCTAAGCATAAGATGCATCATCCAAAGGCTGATGTAGACCATCTATACATACCCCGTAAAGAAGGTGGAAGAGGTCTTATTCAGCTGGAATTGTCATACAAGACAACAACTATTGGCTTACTAACATACATAGAAACAACAAAGGATTGGATGATACAATTAGTAAGGCAACATGAAGAAAGAAAGAAAAATATTCAATAATAAAAGAAGGCAGTAAATACAAACAAGATTTACAGTTAGTAGATTCTGTAGAAAAGCAAAACAGAAGCCAAGAACCAACTATTGCGGCAAAAAATATGAAAATGAAAGCCAAAGATAAAGCTCTTGAACAGATGAAACAGCGCTGGCAAGACAAGCCTCTGCATGGCCAATATCCAGTACATGCCAATAAATCCAATGTTGACAAAGTTAATACTCATCGATGGTTACGTGCATCTGGATTAAAGTCTGAAACTGAAGGCTTTATTCTTGCAGCACAAGACCAAAGTCTTTTCACTAGAAACGTTCAGGCAAATATTATGCATAATAATATGGATCCAAAATGCAGGTTTTGTGATAAACACCAGGAAACAATAGACCACCTAATCTCAGGCTGTTCTGTGCTTGCCCCAAGTGAATATAAAAATCGCCACGATAGAGTTGGGCAATGTTTACATTGGGCAATGTGCAAACATTATGGAAAAGCTGTAAACAAACACTGGTATGAACATCACCCAGCACCGGTTACAGAAATAGAAGATGTAACCATTCTATGGGATTACACTATCTACACAGACAGAAAAATTGAAGCAAACAGGCAAGACATTATTGTTAAAAACCAGAAGGAGAAAACTTGTCTATTAATTGATATGGCTTGCCCAGCGGATTGTAACATAGCAATCAAGGAATTTGAAAAACTGTCAAAATATAAAGACCTGGAAATTGAAATAGAAAAAATGTGGAAATTGAAAACAAGAGTTGTGCCAGTCATAGTAGGTGCACTTGGAATGATAAAAAATGGAACAAAACAACACATTGAAAGAATCCCTGGAACCCCAGCTTAAGAGATATACAAAAAAATGTCTTATTAAGTACAGCCCACACACTAAGGAAAACTTTATCTATGTAATGCTGGGGATGATAGGGAAGATAGAAAAACATGAAATGGAGCCATAACAACACGCCACTACCTGCCTTAGGTCTCCCCGCAGACTTGGTTGGTAGTGAGACCAAAGCAGAAATCGAAATATGATGAAAAATGACATAATAATAATAATAAGGTAAGGAGTAGAAAAATATGCAGAATTCACCAACGTTTCGGTGTTTGAGTCACATAAAGTTAATTTAAAAACACCAATCCACACCTACCTCTGAAAACACAAATCCACACCCACCTCTGAAAAATTACAGGAGAATGCCATAAGACTGATATGAAAATGTTTTATTAATTGTTCTTGAATAACGTACGGAAGATTTCAAGAAGACCATGGCCACCACCATTTCAGTCACATTTCACTTGCATTGGATGTGTGTTGTGGAGCAGTGGGTACTGGCTCAGAAGTAAAACTCAGAGAGACGAGTTCTAATTTCTATTGAATTCGATGCATTCACTTACGCGCAAATAGCAGTAAGAAACGTAATCCATCTTTTCTCCTTCCAGCTATGGGTTGAATAGAAGGAGAGATTGGGCTCTATAGCCTTGTTTGCCAACCACTCTACCACATAAAAATGGCAACCTAGAGCGGGAAATCTTCTATGTAGTCAATCATGGATCGAAAGTGATCATCGTTCAAGCGTGTATTACGTATGCCAATTAACTGATACTTTCACAATAGTTGTCACACACACACACACACACACACACACACACATATATATATATATATGGTGATTTCTGGTTTAGTTTTATTGTTTGTGTAGGGATTTCCATATAACAAGGGGGGTTTTCTAGGATTGTTGTATTAGGCTGTGAAATGATTTGTTTGTACATTATTTTGATCGATACTCGTATTTAAGAAGATATTCTTATCTTATTCGTAACAAAAAGTTATAAGCAGTTTCGTTAATCTTCGTTAGTTTCCGTAATATATATATATATATATATATATATATGGGCTGAATAGATCGACAGATTGGTTCTATGGACTTATTTGGCAACCAATCTACCTAGCACGTAGAATAAAGGTTTTGCGTAGTACTAACACCCTTACCTATAATAAAAGACAAGATACAGGAGCACCGACTATGGCGAGGGGGGTCTTCGATAGTTCAGGCTTTACTCGTAGCTATGGGGTTTAGGTCAGTTTCATTCCATTAACGCCGTCTGTCTTTCTTTTGCTTTGTCGCTTTGGTTAATAGTACAACCTTTTTTTAAAAGACAAACGTTTTTATCAAAAGAGACTCTTGTTTGGTTTTCGGAGTTTTACTACTTTTATATTTGCATATAATTTTTAAACGTTGCTCGAAGAACAAAAATTATTCTCGAAATATGTGTAAACATTCTTAAATCCTTTTTTTACTTTTTCTTCCCAGCGGCCAAAACGTCATGTTTATTACAATAAAGATGAAACCAACAATCAGAACAATATAAATAATATAAATGATTAAATATTTATTTCAGTAATATATACAGATGATAAAACAGAGAGAGAGGCATGAATTACTTTTTTCCCAATATTTTGTTAATAAGATTATTTGACTTCTCTAGATTACTTGATTGCATTTAAAGTTTTATTGTTTTTTTGTGGGATGTTTAGGCCCGATCATATTTTAGACTTTAAGATTTAAAATAATGATGAGTTACTGATACACGTCATACTAATTTACCTATAACTAATGAAATAGAGATTGATTCACACAATTTTCAAAGAAATCTACGCGTAAATGAGTTTAACGAAACAGAGTGGAACTGGAACCCGGATCACTAATTCCGATTTTAAGCCGTTATTCATGACATAAGTCACAAAAGCAAACGTTTTAAGTACTAACCATGCTTTGGTGATTGTACGAAAAGCAGATTTTCAATAGCACATGTGCATATGCCAATTCTCTCTGGCATTAAAAAATGACGAGAAATGTCCAATTATTTGAAAATATAATGTTTAGGGATAATCCAACTAATGGTTCGAAGCCTATGCTAATCCAGTCTTAATTATTCAGACTCGGTGCCGAACTCGAGTAAATGGTGGGCTAAACAGAGTATGGAGTAAATATCACAAAGACAAAGCTTATTTAGGACCTACTAAAAGTATGGAGATGCATAATGGCCTAGTCCTGAGGAGACAAGGCACAAGAAGAAGAAGAAGAAGAAGGTGGTGACATTACGAGTGCCACTGGAGTCATGTTTTCCCAAACTTTTCTTTTCTACTTCAAGTGACACTGCTCAGAAAAAAGAAGACAATGGTCATTTTATTGCACATCATAGGAAACGATTGTTACTTGAACTTTAGAAAGAAGATCTTGATTAAAACTGGTAAACAAACCATCCAAATTGTAAGATGAGGTACAACAAAAATGGAAATTTACAGATATTAAAGAGAAGAAATCCGTGGAAAACCAAGACCATTTATATTTTGCACGATCAGGCCATTAACACATTTGTGCGCTATCGTTTTTAAATATTATAAAATGCATCGATTATGTGTTTATTGATTCAATTTATCTTTATTAATAATTGTTTTTTTGTTCGATCGACTCTCTAAACTTAGTGAGGTTTATGCTAAATTTCTAATCTACATTATTTTATAAATCTCATTCCCTTATTGGTCCACGGCAAACGTTGTTATTTCGAACTTTGAGGCTCTTTATTAAGCCTGAAAAACTAGCCAGTCGAAAAGTAATGTGAAAAGTAACAAACGGTGGGATAACAGATCCAAGGATTCAATGGCATGCAAAATATTATGAAGATTATAAATTCATTTTCAATATTAGATGCTGCCTATACTGAAAAAATCCAAAACAAAAAAAAAAACAAAAAAAAAAACAAACAAACAAAAAAAAACAAAAGCAAAAAACAAACAAAAAAAATTGTTCAATTTCTCTATTAATACAATCGGACATGTTAACTAAGTCAGTCTTGCAGCACATAAAATCATATTCTGATAACAACTTTCGAAAACAAAAGCAGTTATGTTGTTCTTCATTGCTTACGAACTATCAAGTACTCGCGAATTCTGAATAAAATACCGAAAATAATCGTGTACTTGTGGTTTTATTCACGGCCTTGGTGTAAAAACCGTCTCAGCGAAGCGTGAAATCAAAACTATGACACCCCATTTTCTTTTGTGCCGATCTCATTTTCTTCTTCTTTTTCCACTCTACTTTATATGTTGAAACGCATTTATAATATTGGCAATTACTTTACACCTTGTGGAAAAGATCAACGCTGTACAATGGAAAAGGCGCGAATAATAAACGGCTATTGTATAGGGACGCCATCAAAAGAATGTGAACGAACAAGCCACGTATATGCCTATTGGAAAATCAATCCATTCCATTACGTTAGGGTGGTACAATACAGTCGAAACTATAGATTCAATATATGTACTTAAAATGAGTGTCGCGCGCAAAAACACCCACGCATGCACATATGTATCCACAGACACATACATAAACACACACGCACGTACATGCTCATGCACACACACGCATATATATATATATATATATATATAGTGTTGTCATCCGCAGACAGAACTGTTTCGAACGTATCACAGCTCATTAGTACGGTTAGACTCCGATTGCTTTTTTACCCAGGATTGAAACCCGACCGAAATGGCGTCAGTCGGCGACACTACCCCTGGGCTATGGGCGTTCGGTGGAAGTAGGCAGACTTTTTAGCGCATATCATTATACGCGCCCAATAGCTAGGCCGCTCTAATTCATTTCACTGAATGAGCGATGCGTACATGCCAGAGTAGCTACTGTTTATTAAAGTCTACTATTTTTCCAGAGCGCTCAATCAGGGTGTGAGAACGTAAATATTGTCATCCGCAAACAGATCTGTTCCGCCGTATATATATATGTTGGTTTGTTGATTTTGTAAGGCCATATCAATCTCTATGTGTTATTTAATGCCGAAAAGTACATATTTTGTACGTAATTTTATGTTTTTAGCTACAGGTATTTTGTACAGGGTTTTAAACCTTCAGAGTAAAGGTATGGATATTTTCTTAGCACAGATTATATTTGACACAAATCCGAATGTATGAGACACTCACTGAAGGTCAAACTTACTACAAAATTGCAATTATTCTGGCTTGCTAATCATGTCTGTCATGAAAGTATGCTTTTTTAGATATATAGTGTGTAGATCATAAAATGCATTGTTGGTAATTCCACTATGAAAAAAGTGTTTTTGTATTTATTTTAGTGTTGGATTGATTGAAACTTTACTATAAAATTGCATTTTTGGTTATTTTATAATTACAATGTGGCAGTTAACTATTTGCCCATAGTTGGGACTACAACGGGTGTTAACACCCTGTTCAGGTGAACCTATGAACAATACCAGATAAATATGTTAACATGCTGCTCAGAACTTTCCGAACAGAGGCCTTGCAGTCGAGTTTAGTTTAGTTTATATTTAGATTATATACATACAGATCTTTTTCGCTGAATCACAGCTCACCAGTACAGTTAGACACCCGATATTCCTATATATATATATATATATATATATATATATATATGAGTTGAATATATAGATCAAACCCCGACAAGATGAATTGAAAAAATATAGAACAGGTAGGAAAAAGTGTTTTATCTGACAGGTTTCACTTTAAGAAGCTTCTTCAGATATTTTTTTATGAATGAATGATTTATTCTTTTTAAAATTCTTTTAAAAGAATCTACAGGAACAGTATATTCATCGGGGTCTGATTTCATTCGTCAGATACATGTCATGTGTAATAAATCAGTAGAGGGATATTTTCAATGAACGTGTATGTTTCAAGGTTAGTCAAACTAGGGAATAATTATGTGTGTTTACCTATCGGTAAGTTTGTGTCGGGAATGACAAAACAAATAAATTTTCGCTTAATATTATCGCGAAATAATGTTTATATGTATCAACCGACAGACAATTTACTTTTTTAAAAATAAAGTGAGAGAAACATATAAGAATGTGTGTTTATGAGTCAGTAAAGTTAGTTTTTGTGTGAACAATAAAACGAAATACATTTCCGTTCAAAATTCTCGTGAAATGACGTATACAAATATTAAGCGAATTTTATAAATAAAAGAATAAATTTTTGAAAAAATTGTAACGCTTAGAATATTTCAATGAAATAGTAGGTATTAAAGTACTAAATAAATATCTATGTATTACAATTCTTAAATATTACATTTATGTAATATAAGTAACATATTGAAATATTAAAACATACATATAAAATTATAATAGTAATATATGAAGTACCATAATATATTATTTAATATTGCAATTGAGCAATATAAATAACATACAATAATATATAATAAATGGGAGAAAATACAATAATACAAGAAAATAATGATAAAAATATATAATAAATTCAAGATATAAATAATAATAAGAAAAGAGATAATTAAAATAGTTATTTATGAAATAAAATACAATGTAGTGCATATAGAGAGAAAAATATTACCATATTATATATATGTAGAAGTGTCTTTAAATTATTCAATCCTATCTATTACTCCGCGCGTTTTGGATTCATGGATTATAGATTTGTAAAAAGAAATAAAGTAATGTTTTAAGCGTTTGTTTATTGTTGCTAATAATGTTATTAATACGTTTACAAAATTACTGCTTCCTTAAAAAGATTTTTTAATTAAACTAGTATTAGAAAAATCTAGCATTAGAAAAATAGAAAAACTAGCATTAGAAAAATCGTGACCTAAGTTGATTTGATGTAAAACAAGAGAGCTGTAATGTATGTCCAAACGTAAGTCTCTTTTGCGTTCGTAAAATCGAACTTTTAGATTTCATAATGTCTCACTTATGTGTACATTATTGCATGCAATATTATATATCTGAAGAACAACTCCACTGCTCAAACCATTTCATCCTCAAGGCCAAAAGCCATGCTTATAAAATCCACAACACAAACAAAATACAAATGCTTCACCCAAAATCACACAAATTTCATAATACTAAATTGCAACAGCTTTTCATATGAACTCGCAAATAAACAACCCATCCCAAACACTAGAATCTTCAGGACAACATCCAAGATTATAGGTGATATCATCAGAGTAAAAAAGACACTAATCATCAATTTAAATGGCGGCGTTTGCAATACACAGTATTTACAATACAGTGTTGTATATACAGTGGAAACTTCACAATTTATATATATATATATATATATATATATATATATAGCGAAAATAAATATTCAGGAAGATCGAATGATGATGGAAATTATCTACTCATGTATATAATTGTATCATTTCAAAAATATTTTTCGTGGATACACATATTTTGAAAAACACTTCCGCTTATACTTCCTGTACTACCTTTACATTTGTAGGACATTACTGGAGTCTTTGTATTCCGGCTATGTTCTGACAGTTCACACGATAGGAATAGGAAAAATAAAATACCCAGTAAATAAGGGTAAATCATAAATGACATCAGTGAAAATTATACCCAGTATTGTGAAGTAAAATCCTTTGACATGGTTGCCAATTAATATCTATTGTCAAATTTTACATGATTGTCAAATTAATTGTCATATATCAACTGATATGAATTGACAAATTAATATTTTCCAGGTATTTAATTTGACATATATTATTACATTAATATTTGCTAAGTATATAATTTAACATAGACTGTCAAGTTATATACTTATGAGGTTTGTAATCTAACACAGAATATCTTTTTTCTTTAATCATTTCACCCCGGGCAAGGCGTAAATGCCACTGATGTGCGGAGAGCTACATAACTGCAAGGAAATTAATTAGAGGAGAGAGAAGAGGATTACAAACCAATTAAAAAGAAGCAATAGAAAGATGAAAATGCAGGTGTTATGACAGTTGCAAGGAGGGAGAGAAAGGGTAGGATATACGGGGCGGGGGGAGGGCTAGAGTCAAGTTGTTAGTAGATAAGTATTGACATCACATTTAAATTTCTGGAGGTTGTAGCCGTCAGGAAAGTAAGAATATGGGAGCGAGTTCCACAGGTGGGAAGTGTGAGAGAAGAAGCTGCAGGAGTAGAATTGTCGTCTGCATTTGGCTAACCTAACTGTGAATGGGTGAGACCCAGTTGCCATTCTGGTTGCACGATTAAACACCTCTTGAGGAGGCACCAGTGACTTAAGTTCGTCTGAGCAGAAGCCATGAAAGTACTTATAGATCGGACAAAGGGAGGCCACATTTCGTCGGTGAGGAAGTGGCTGTAGTCGAGCCGCCAAGTCAGCACCTATCATGTTACTAACTCTTTTTTGGAGCCTGTCGAGAACACTGAGGTGAGCGTCAGGGGCGCCTGAGCATAAACGGCAACAGTACTCCATGCAGGGTCGGATGGTACACTTGTATATATGCAGGATGGTTTCAGGCGGAAAGAACGTTCTGGATCGACACAGTGACCCAACCTTCTTAGCAGTGGATTTAGCTATGGATTAGATGTAGCGGTTCCATTTGAGATCAGAAGAGAGGGTAAGGCTGAGGAGGCGCAGTGTATTGCACTCAGGGAGAATCGCTTGGGCCATACTTATGGGAGGCAGGAATGGTTGCCGGTGATGACTGACAGAAAACAGCTTGGTCTTCGACGCATTGAAGTTAACATGCCATTTCTTGCCCCAATTTACCACAGAGTGTAGATCCCGTTCAAGGTCAGCAGCGAGATTATGTCTGTCCGCCATGTCAGGTTTCTTACTGGTGCGGGAGTATATTGTGGTGTCATCTGCGTAGATGCCTACTTAGGACTTGATCTCGTCTGGGAGGTCGTTGATGAAAATAAGGAAGGGCGTCGGGCCCAGAATAGAGGCCTGGGGGACACTGGCATTCGTGCTGTAGGATGAAGAGGCATGCCCATTCAAAACGACCTTCATTTTGCGGTTGTTTAAAAAAGACTAGATTATGTCAAGCAGACCTCCGGTAATGCCGTAACCCCGTAACTTGCAAAGGAGGCCAGAGTGCCAGACCTGTCCAAAGGCTTGGAGATGTTCAGAGCAAATGCACGAGCCTCGCCGGACTCATCGAAAGACTGGAGCATGTACTCCGTAAAGGTTGTTAGCATATCGGTAGTGAACCTGGCAAAGCGGAAGCCATATTTCTTGTCAAGGAAGTGTTTGTGGGCAGTAAGATATTGAACTATTTCAGCATTGATTATGGCCTCGAACACTTTCCCGAATATCGGTAGAAGACTGATAGAGCGATAGTTGGGTGGGTCTGAGGGTTCCCCACAATTCTTAAAAACAGAAACGACTGAAGAGAATTTCCAGCATGCAGGAAAACAGGACGCAGAAAGGCAGTAGTTAAACAGTTTAGAGAGGACAGGGGAGAGTTCAGGGGCACACCTCATAAGGACTATCACCGGGATTCCGTCATCACCGCTCGCCTTATGGGGGTCAAGTTTTGAAATTACTCGGGATACTACCTTCGGGGTAATATGTACGTCGTGCAGTTGGGCCTCAGTTCTAACGGGGAAGTCGGGTGAGCATACTCCAGAAGAGTCAAGCGTGGAGTTGGATGAGAATCTGCGGGCAAAGCACTCAGCTTTGTCCGCAGATGATGTGAGAACCTCAAATTCATGGATTAAAGGAGGTATAGAGGATTTGCAGTTGTTAAGCACCCGTTCTTGGAGCCGAACTTGCGGTCAGCTATGCGCTGTCGCATTCTCTCAGCGAACAACCGTTTGGCGTCATTCAGGATTCTCCTGCACTTATTGCGAGCAGACGTGAATAGACGCCTATTGTGATCAGATCACTGGCTCCTGAATAGTCGGAAGTAATGGTTCCTGTGGGCAATGGCGGCCGAACAGGCAGGAGAGACCCACGGAGAGGAATGAGGTTTTACGCAATACTTTCTGGTGGGTATGAAGGCATCAATGGCAGCTTTCACCCATGACGAGACCTCAGTCTTGCTTATTTTAGAGATTTAATCTCGTTTATGCCATCTGGTTTTGCCATATTTAATAATTATAACTCTTTAGGCATCATTTTCACAAGGTTGCCGAATGTCGTATTAGTACCTTGGTTAAACTATTTGTATATATGTGATTTTGTTTTTTTCTGTAATTTTTTTTACCGGTGTTTATATTTGAATATATCTATTTGGATGCATGGATTTGTCTCCGTATTAATGCAAGTATGTAGGTGTGCATGCGGGTTTATGTACAAGTAGGCATATCGATATATTATTTTAATGCATAAATGTATATATATATATATATATATATATATATAAGTGTTTTTCTCTGTATATATGTTTCTATGTCCGTGTATATATACGTGTGTGTGTGTGTGTGTGTGTGTGTGTGTGTGTGTGTGTGTGTGTGTGTGTGTGTGTGTGTGTGTGACGTGGTCCCTCCGAGCGCTGAATGTGGCTGACCAGGTAACGGAAACCAAATGTAATGAGGTTCGGAACCTGAGTTAGGGTTCTTGCTGTCGATACGGCACCATTTATGACGACGCTCTCGGGTCGCTAGTCGTGATTCTTCAAGTCGTCTATTACAACAGTGTTCTTCCTTGCACACGCTGTATAATTTGATCTCAAGGAAGGCACGTTAAATTCTTATTAGCTGTCTCTTTACCACGTCGAACCAGACCGGACACACTTGCGCACTTATGTTGATAAAAAAGGAACAACATAAAAAATCTAACTAAATAAATAAATACGATGACGCCTGGATAAGTTACAGAGAAGTCTTTATGTACAACAAAAAAAAAAAAAAAAAACAACCAGGAATGAACAGTCGTCGAATTCCTATTTTTACAACGGAGCGAAATTTTTTAGTCTGAAATTAATGGTTGTTCGCTTCAATCGGAGATTTCAAGTTTTTCTTCAAGTTTTGACGGTTTCAAAACTAACTCTTATCGGTGGGACTTTTTATGTGGGGATGACGACGGCTGTAATTTGTCTTGTCCCTTAGCTTGGCGCAGAAATCAATCTCTCTATCTTCATTTTAAAATCTTTCTTGGCTCTTTCTGTTCCCATACATCTTCAGCCAAGATCTCTATGGGGAGCGATCACTCTTTCGGTCGTGACTCCCGGTTGAGAACCTCTTTTCCTTCAGTCGTTACATCTCGACTGGTCCCATGTCCAACTCCAACTGCAACTCCAAATCTAATAGCGCTTGGCTCATTGTACATCTTTTAGTCAGGAGCTCTATGGAAAGAGACCACTCTTTTTGGTCGCGTCCACTAGTTGGGAACTTTACTCCTACATTCTTTTTATCTCTGGGTCGATAACCAACTCGAGTTCAACTGATATTGGCCCTCTCGTCTCTGATATTCATCCGTGTCCAAATTCTCTTGGGAGGTGCGTGATGGACACGAGGTGTCCATGCAAATTAAATCTTTAACTAGCGAGATTACTCCCAGCTCGTATCATGGGGCGGAGTGATTTTATTCCCTTGGTTTAACCAATGAATTAACAATATTACTCTTGACGTCATTCCTTTCCGTCTTCTTCCCGATTACCTCATTTTTTTCAACTTTTCAAATTTACACATCCATTCCCAACGAATTTTATAATTCACTTTATTCCCATAAACTTGATTTCACCTTTTTAACATTACCAAAATTTCCGAGAGTCGTGTTTCGACTAACTATATTTTTCATTTCCCCAGGCCACAAATGCCAAAAGCTCCCACTAGCAAAAATATATTTGCCATTTTATTCTCTTCAATTTTCAGCTAGGTTTTTTAGATTTTACAAGTTTTGTAACAAATATTTTGTTTTTACCTTAAGTCATATTGCAATTGACAATAATCTACAGAATCAACAATACTACTAGTAATAATTTCCTTTGATCCGTCGTAGTAAATTTTGGATTACAGTTTTTTTTACAATATTATAGTATTGTATAATTTTTTAAAAGGAAAGCAATGCCGTGTTATATATACATACATATATATATATATATATATATATGTGTGTGTGTGTGTGTGTGTGTGTGTGTGTGTGTGTGTGTGAAGGTATATGCGTGTGCGTTTGCTTTGTGTAATTGTTCTTCAGTTTATTTTTTGTATTTATGCCTTATTTTTTATATGTAGATCCATGTATGTGGTTTTATTCAGTATATGATGTTTTGTGGAGTTTTAAGTCGCGTATTTATTCTGTTATATTATATTTTAGTTTAGTTTTTTGCTCGTAAATTTTGGTGCGTATATATTTATTTATATTTATTTGTTATCCACTGCAATATGACAGTGTTTGTCTTTAGCTTAATTAAACTACTCAGGCCTGTGTCATCTTACAAATTCGGACTTACATATATGCAGTATTTAGTGTTTACAGTCGTTTTTCAAACCTGCCGACAAATCTAACTGATAAATAGACACGTTTCAAAAAACAAGACTTAAACTTTTTCGTATATCTGTCTCTAAATTTATATAAACTAGTATATGCATGTGTGTATATACTTATCTGTCTGTCTATATGTGGTTATCTATATATTTGTATATGTGTGTGTCGACTGACTAGTTTTGGACAATTTAAGATTCTTGAACTTGAAGTCAGCAACATCACATGATAATACACAAGAAAAGTAGCTACATTTGTAGTGTTATTATAACATAATTATTAAGTAAAAATAAATATGATTGGTTCTACTTTTTATTGAGCACTTTTTTAGAAATAATTTTTTGGGGATACGGAATTTTATTTCAACAATACCTACATTATACTTGTACATATAATACACTGATCAATACGGCCATCACACACATATATATATATATATATATATATATATATATATATATATATAAAAGTTAGAGAGAAAGAGAGAGTTATAGAGTGAAAGTTTGAGAAAGGAAGAACGAAAATTGAAGTGTCTCTCAGCAACAAGCTTTAAGTGACAACTCTCTTTACATGTATACACACACACACACACATTCACACACACACACATACACACACACACACATATATATATATACATATATATATACTCATATTTAAGTAGATATTCTGTTTTTAATTAAACAGTATTATATATTTATATCTACTGGCCTGATTATAGATAAAAAATAATATTCAAATAAATCATTTCAAATTGTCGGTTGTTTATAACCAAGTTTCGTTAATCTTCGTTACTTTTCGTAACATGTTTACATTTGTTGACATTACGATATATTTCAGAGCAGATATGGTTATTGCAATGAATAAAAAATGGTGTTATATAGGCGTGATTCAAACCTCGTTTAGACTGAAGGCCATTCGTGGTCGAGAGATCTAAGACGTGCCAGATCACATGGTAGCTTCCCCTATGTGGATAGGGGTCGCATGTTCGAATCCTACCAAATGACACACATTTTCGTAATAATAATTGACCGTAAAATAATCAGGCCGGTAGATATAAATATATAATACTGTTTAATTAAAAACAGAATATCAACTTAAATATGAGTATCGATCAAAAATAATGTTCAAACAAATCATTTATATATATATATATATATATATATATATATATAAGTGAAAAAGAAAAGACGAAAAATTAACAACGTTGAATACATTAATTTAAAACAGTGCTCAATATAAAATAGAGCTATGGATATTTATTCTAATTTATAGGCTAGAACATGTAGAAATTCTCATTTACTACAAAGCGTAAAATTTGTTTTGACATTGAAAGGACAATGTCTCATAGGGCAGTGTGAAAAGAGAATGGAAATACTTTACCTTTAATTTGGCGAATTGTGCGTGAGGAGTAGATTTGGTAGGTAATGGGAATAAGAGTTGTAAGTTGTCTGAATTTGAACAAAAAGAGCTTTTAATCCTTAGCTGAAGAATATTGTGTGTATATACGTACCTCCATGAATTCGCTGAAAAACAGACTAGTGGAGGGAAACAAAGGCCCCAGACTAAATTAATAGAAATTTTATTTTATTAAAATCTAATAACGGTCTGATTTTGATGAAAAAAATCAGGACTTATTCACAAATAACTGAAACAATTTTTGGAACAATTATTTTCAGAAATCAGAAAAACGTCCTAATTTTTTCTTTTTTTTATACAGATCTTACCTGCAGCCACCAAATAATTTCCTGAAATATGAAGATTTTGCAAGTGTTTGCCCATATACATAATATTAATAAAATTCAGGAGTCATTGGCAAATGCTAATCAACTGTATATTATTTTCTAAATTAGACATTTTTCAAAACAATCTGCACCAAATTGTGAAAATAAAATGGAATATAATTTCGCCATTTTTTATTCAAATTCTTAATTCTTCTTTTAAACAAAATGTATTACGTAAGACATAGTCTGAAGAAATTTTACAAGGATTACTTTCATGTTTAATAATTTTATTATAATAAGTTATGAAGATTCAAAATCTTTTAAAATTTCCCTCGTCATTCTTCTCGCTATTTTGTTAAATTTGTACGTGAAGACTCTATTTACTAATCGAAAATTGAAAAGCTTACTAAAAATAATCTAGTTTTTCCATATTTAATACAATTAAAACATTTTATTTGTGTGCATACTAATGACTCGTATTTCCTTTTTACGGGTGACCGTACGTAATATATATCATTAAAATGTCACATTTTAAAAAAATTGCGCTCCTCACAATAAAAAAACAAACTTTATAAACCTTTTCGCAGGGTACAATTCTTCCATCTCGTCTCCGTGTTTCATGTGCCCAATATTTCCACATTCACCTATCTTTGTAAATTATCTCATCAAAATTTAAATCAAGTTTTATATTTTAAATCCTAGTTTTCTAATTTTATTAAAAATGTAATTGTGATAAAATTTTTGCAGGTACCTAATAAAGAATATGAAAAATTAGTATATGAATAAAATTAGTAAATGCTATAATATATTTCATAAATTATTGACTTTATGTTACATATTTTCATTTTATGTTATTTAATTTTAAAACTATTTTAAAAGAAAATTTAATATTACTTTTATTTTTATTTTTCGTAAAATTAAATTCTATAAATTATTAGAAAGTTGCGAAAAATATTGCGTTAAATTTTTAATTTTATATCGTTAAAAAAACAAAAAAAATGATGCGTACGATTAAGCAACATAAAATTATATGTAATTCGTCTTTAATATTTAGCATTTTTTGTCATCTTCTGTCTATCACGTCTATAACCTCTGATAATAATGATACTGTAAAAGAAACGCTTTATTAGCACATTCCAGTCAGTACACAAGTAAATATTAAGGCAAGTTTAAATTTGCTAATTTGAATAAAATATCGTTCCAGCGAGATTTTTGAAACGTAATAAATAACTTCTGTTTACAGAATGTTTAGATCGGTCAAAAATAACCAAAAATTTGTATGTTTTTTTTTTATCTGAAAATTTTAAATTTCGAACAATATAATTTCCGTCTGAAATACTCAATATATTTTGCTAACTGGAATTAGTAAATTTACTCACTTGGCTTTCTATTAAAGCTTAAAAAAAAGCTTTAAGAAAAGATTTTTTTTTAAAAATTCAGTTTAAATTTTTTAAATTATTTGTTTGAAACGTTATTGTTTTTAATTAAACAATATATTATTATATATGTCGAAAATCTTCTAAGAAAAATATGCCACTTCCAGGATTCAAACCTGCGTCTTCTCAAGAAAACAAACAAGGATTTGCAAAATAATACCTTTAATAAACAATTTCATGAATCTTTGAAATGCTCATATTTGCTCTATTTTTGGATCCGGGTTTAAAGTTAAATTTTTATGAAAAGTATTATCTCCGATATATTTCTAGTTTATATGTTTAAAACAAATAAGTTAAATAAATGTTGCACATAAGTATTTCGTAAAACTTAGGAATGTATATATAGATATGTGCATATTATCCTTCGCACGGCTCGGAATATCATGCCTTATGCAATCGTCAGCTGTATATTTCAAACAGTCAGTTTAATGGATTCGAATTCAAGTTCACTCGTTGGTCATGGAAATTAAATCTTATAAAATGAATTTATTGCTTTGTAATAACAAGATTTAAAATTTAAACATTCTAAGGTTACATGCAGATAAAAGCGTAAAATTTTAAATTTTATATTTAAATTTAATTATAAACTAAAAATATTAAAAATAATAAAATGCATGCAGAAGAACTGAATGGGTCGTAAATCAAAATGTTTAAAATTTTAAATAATCAAATATTACATGTAGATAAAAAATTAACTTAAATGTAAATAAAATTAAAAAAAATTTAAATGAAAATAAAAATTAATAATGTAAAAGTAAATTTTAGAATTAAAATGAAATTATAAAATTAAAATAAATACCAACATTAAACAATGTTGTGAACAAAAATTAAATTTATTCAATTCATCATTATAGAAAGTAATATTACAGAACGAAAAGAAAGAAAGAAAAAAAGAAAGAAAGAAAGAAAAAAAGAAAGAAAGAAAGAAAGAAAGAAAGAAAGAAGGGAAGTAATGCAGAAAGAGGGAAAGAAAGGTGCAAATGTATAGAGGAATCAATATGAATCTGTGTCTAAGAATTTATGTATTTTTTCTATAACAACATGTGTTTATTAAAACCATTTTTATTAAGCAAATTAGGTATTTTTTTGATGATGAGTTTTTTTCTAAAAATCATAGATTACATTTATCTCTTTTCCGTTATGAGGTTTGGCTTTGACTTTTTCGTTGTGAGGTTTAGTTTAGATTTATTTTTGTTTATTTTTACTTAAACCGTATCAATATTCCTAATATTTCTTCTTGCATTATATTAGAATATGTTGTTATAGATCTTCAAATTTGATTTCTGAACCTGCCGTTATTTCAAACTGCACTTTTTATGAAGTTATCATTATGTCTGCAAATAATTAATCTTATTTCTCTTACGCTTATATTGGTTTCAATTTAAAATAACACCGGTAAAAATAAAAATTTTTGTCTTATTTCGTTGTTCATTTCCAATGCGGTGAACGCTCTTGTTTTCTTAATATTAAAATATTAGCGAAATTCTGCGATTTAGATGCAACTGAATGTAAAAATAAAATTTGACATTTGACTCGGGTGTTTGTAATATAATAGAACGTCATACGAAACATGATGCGGTTATTTAACTCGAATGCTTGAAAACATAATCACCTCATACACGGAATTGTGGCTATTCATCAATTCATTAATTCAAAGGATCATAAGCATAGACAACATTAATAATAAAACTTGCTTTGGTATTAATTTTACTTATTAGAAAAAGATGAGTAAAAGTGAATAATATAGTTGAACAATATAGTTGGATTGTTACCTTATTTGTACTTACATATCTTGTGTATTTTAGAAATAATCTCTCTTTTATGCAGGTTTCATTATGAATGATAGAAAAGGAATCATCATTAAGTTTCTTTATATATAATTGTTCATATGTTCCTATAACTTTTTTTCAAGACTTAAATTCTATAAGAATTTTTTAAATGTGCATTTTCAAATGCACATTTACGTTTTACGTCTTTACGTTTTGCCATTAATTAGGAATTTTATTTTACTTGTAAAAAATATGTGTAACGTTCATGTATATAGAGTCATGTGTATGTTTAGTTAGGAAAACAGCACATTTACAACAATAATATGTTAAGGGGTTCTTTGAAGAAATGAGGTTGAAAAGATGATTTCTCGTACGCTCTAGTGATTTTTTTATAACAACAATTTCGTATCTAAAAGGACATCGACTAATAAAATTGAGGTGGCTAGAATTATTTGATCGTGGCTTTTTATATTCTGAAGTAGTGAAAGCATTATAACTAAGCACTTACAAGAACATTCAAAAATAGATTTTTTGGCTCAGCTCATATTTGAAGGTGAGAATTTTTTCAAAAGAAGTTTTAAGAAAACAAATAATAGAAAATACAAAACATTTGAACAATTTTTATATATTTTGCGTTCTGAAAAGAAAAAATATCATAATTGAGATCAGATCAGATCCATTCCATTTCCATTCACGCTGGCTACGTTTCATTTCCTTTGTTTTGTTGATTAAGTGTACAACTGTTTTTCTCAAGACAAGAGATGTTTGTACAAAGAGACTATACACATTGCACGGCAACACACATGTTTTTATATAGCTTTAAATAAACTGAAATTATCCATAAGAGTATTAATATTATATACTGCCTCTCGTCCTGGATAACAACGATGACGATCGTTTTATTGAATAAGGATAAACAAGAACACGTATATATAAAATATAAACTTATATTTCTATTCTTCGTCAGTGGTGGTTGTGTGGAGTGTTGAGTAGGTAGAGAGAAACAACGACATAAAATGAAGTTGTTGGAAGTCGTTAAGTTGCAGGCGTTCTCTTCTTTTCTCTCCCCTCTGCGTTCTCCCTGCGTTTTGTTTTGCCTTCTAGGCTTTTTGCTTAATTGTGCCATCTGTGGCTAAGCACATCTGTCTATTACCTTCGCCGGCTATTGCATTTCAAGGTGGCTGCCTTTGATGTCAGTCACACTTTTGTCGGCCACTGATTTTGCTTTAACCTTCAATGTCAGTCATATTTTTGCCGGGTCAAGGTTTCGTATTACATTAATCCATCTGTTATCCCTCCAGTTATGGGTTGAATAGCAAGACAGAGAAAGATGGATTGAATTCTATATCCTTGGTTAGCAACCATTCTACATCAGAAAGAATAGCAACCTACTCTGGGAAAATATTTTGCCAAGTGAATAATTTCTCGAAAGAGAAATACACGCTGAGACATATATCACGTTTTTCTCTTAAGGAAATGACTGATAAAGAGACATTTTACATTTCGATATAAGCCAAAGATTCTGCAGAAATATTAGTTAAAATCACATCTCACATATGCAATTTATTCTGGAAAATCACCTCAAAGACTAAATAAAATGAAACTAAAATAACAGAATTCAGTAAGTGTAGCGCATATGAGAAACCACAAAGATTTTAAGGAAAATAGATTCCATGAAAGAAATGTGGTAAACTTTGTTCCTACGTTTTGAACGATGGAACCATCGACAGCACGTGGTTTACAAGTGCAAATATTTCAAAACCAAATTCAGTGACGAGAAGATAGATACTGTAATATCGATGACAATATTATTCTCCTAATATAATATTCTGAACAATCTACTAAAAATGGTAGCTTAATACAATTTTATTTTTGGTGAAAGCCTTGACATGCAAAATAAAATCTTACAGAATATATGTATTTCTATAATATTGTACTGGCTAAATGAAGAAAAATAAAGAAATACATCAAAATATCTGTCACATTTTACATGCTCATAATTCATACATTTGTCCTTATTGATAATTGTTTTCAGGAAGTAGAAATGGCGAACATCACACGTGACAAAATGATAAATGATAAATAAACAGAAGTGTCTACGCTGTGCGCAAGATTTAGAACAAAAAACAAAATAAACAAAACGTAATACAATCAGAAAAAACAAAGCCAGTCCTCCAATCAACCAGTACATTGGGAACTTGTGATGTGTTGAAAGATATTCAAGCAGTCTGTTTGATCATTTGGAACTCACTTGATAAAAAATGAATCAGAAATATTTTTTACCCTTTTCTGTTTTTGTCCTACTTCTCTTTCGTTTATATTTTTTATTTTACACTTTTCTAACATTACTTTAATTTCTCTCCATTTCTCCCTTATTTATTCTGTATTTGCTCAATATTTCATTGTTTCACTTGTAAACACCAAATTATCGTTAAAATCTTGAGTAATGTTTTATGTAAAAGGAGAGAGATATTCGTAAACTGAACGTCTCCCAAGTAAGTACCATTTAAAAGGACGTTTATTAAGATGTGATTGAATGCAATACTGTGTTTATCATTAGCTTCAATGCTTCATTTCCATATTTAGAGTATCAGTGTGTTAATTGCCATAAGGGATACATACTTTGGAGATAATGTCTCTTTCATGTCATGATAGACTAGGCGGAAGATTAGCTTATCATTTCTTTCTAATGTAGACTGGTTGCCAAACAATGCTATAGTATCCAATCTGTTCTACTAATCATGTTACTCATTTAAGTGCCATACGCGATATACGATTTGGCAATCGGGTCTCTTTCTAGTCATGGCTGACTAGATAGAATATTTTCGCGCAGTATATTGCCATTTCTTTCTGAGGTAGAATGGTCAACAAATAAAGATATAAAACCCACTCTTTCCTGTTATTCAAATCATAGGTGGATGGAGAAAAGATGAATTTATACCTTTACCACGGTTATTTGCGCGCGAATAATTCAACGAATTAAATTGGAATTCGAATCCACTGCATTCACTTACGCACAAATACCCTATATATGGCATCGATGTTTTAAAACTGTGCATAAGTTTTACATGTTTACTTTTTCAGTATTTGCCATTGAAGGATTTATAATTGTCTTTCCTTTACTTTGCAAGTGAAGACAAAATCCGCTAACTGCTATTTTAAAGAGAGCTAAACCTACCACATTAAACGAGGAAGCACGTCGTGTAGATGGACACTAACTCAAATACAGTTTTTGAAAGACTCCCAATAAATAAACCAGACCACTCTCTACGTATAGACTCAGTTACAATCTTGACTATCGTCTCTACGTCTTGACTCAAGTATAACCTCTTTTTATGTCTCTCTATAGCTTCAACTCTAAAAATAAAGACTAAGTTATAATCCAGGCCGTTGTCAACTTTTAAGCTCAATTATAAACATAACGTGCATTTACTTATAGAATCAAATTTAAAAACCACGTATGTCAACCCATTAACAAATGGATATAATTCTCTACCTAAAAAAGCCAGTATGAGCCGACCTATGTGTACTTATCGAATCATGTTCAGCCTGTACTAAGTTTACCTAGCGCGTCATGCATGATAATGATCGATATACTTTTGACTCCAGAACCTGGGAAGTAACTTGATTCATGACTGCTTTGGAATACCAAATAGTGTAAGCTTGAATGTGCGGTTGTTGTAAATGATAATGGCATAGAAATTCTAATCAGATTTCCGAATTCTAATTTTATGTGCGTTCGTCATATTAATTTGTGTACAAATACGCTTTGGAAATAGAGCAACTTCTCTTCGTGCAAGTTATGTGCTAATTTGTAAACTTGTATAACAAAATCATTATTTTCTAAAGCCCCAAAAATATTAGAAATAACAATATTTTCTACTTTTAAATAACTTGCAAATAGTTGATAAACCTTAAAAGTTCATTCAATTAACCAATCGGTCCAAGTATATTCATAGTTTTAATTTAATTAAAAAAAAAAGATTTCCAAAATAGATAAACGAAAAATATATTTTGATTTTAGTACTAATACCCTAGGACCAACAGACGCTCAAGTTAGAAACTTAATATGTCGTGTTGGATTAACATAAGAAAATGAAAGAACAGAAGTTCATATGTTGAAAAGATAATTGTTAACTCTAGACTTTTAAATGATCCAGATTTTAGAAATTTATTCCACGAAGAAGCATTTCTTAGAAAGAAGTTACCCGTACAGAATGTACTGATTGCTTTAGAAATACAAGGAAGAGTAGTTGATCTTCCTTTGTGTACCTGATATTTTAAGTTCTAGTTCTTAAGCTCAGAGATAAGGAATCTTTAATTTTAAAACAAATTATGGAATTAGCGATAGGGCAGTAAAGCTAGTAAGTTAATATCTGTAATATGGAAAATAATTCATCACGATCAAGTTAAAATAGACACTTTTTTATTGTGTAAAGGCAGATAAGTATGTTCAATCGCAGGTATGGCGTCAATACCTTATTTTTAGCCTGATCTGATAGATAGATAGATAGATAGATAGATAGATAGATAGATAGATAGATAGATACGAAAAGACTGAGATAGATATGAATGGACTGTAATAGATAGATAGATAGATATATAGATAGATAGATAGATAGATAGATAGATAGATAGATACGAAAAGACTGAGATAGATAGATAGATAGATAGATAGATAGATAGATAGATACGAACAGACTGAGATAGATAGATAGATAGATAGATAGATAGATAGATAGATAGATAGATACATAGATAGATAGAGAGAGAGATAGATAGATAGATAGATAGATAGATAGATAGATAGATAGATAGATATGAAGAAGGAGAGATACACTTAATGGAGTGGTACAGTAAAAACAAATAATTTTCAGCATCCACACCAACAGATTAAATATTTGAGTAAATTTGAAGTCTGGAGAGAGCTTGAGTCCCACTAGACTATCAAGAAAAAGAACCTCCATGAGAGAACGCCCATCAATCAAGACAGGTCAAAGTTTAGTGTCAGTTTGTTGCTAAACAGATGTATCATCAGCATACATACTCATTAATGATTATGCTCTTAAACTGATCATTAATATACTGTGGAAAGAAAATAGTAACGAAGAGAGGGCACTGTGAAAAACCGGCATTGATTTTAAGTTATAGCAATCTTCCCTCCACAAAACTGTCAACATACATTCAGTTACACACACACACACACACACACACACACACACACACACACACACACACATATATATATATATATATATATATATATGCTTACAAACATACCCAAATACACACTTTTATAGAAAGAGTGAGAATGTAAAAGGGGATAGAAGTTACACGCAGCTACATGCTACAAGTAACTATTCCTTCAGTCTCTCTTTCTATGCCCCCATCTCTCTCTCTCTCTCTCTCTCTCTCTCTCTCTCTCTTTCTATATATATATATATATATATATATATATATATATAAACAAGAACAAATTTATTTTAGGCGGTAGCGGTACGTTAGGTGCTCCGATGGAATTAAATAATTCAAATATAATTTGCCTCCATCAGAGTAAGAAATGTTTCAGCTAAATTATGTTTTCTTTTGATATTTATTTATACTTTTATTCACACACACACACACACACACACATATATATATATATATATATATATATATATATATATATATATATATATATTCTAAGTATATACTGTTAAATATAAGAGAAAATGAGTGTATATTATGTTTAACCATGGAACCTTAAAAACATCGTATTTTGACTTTAATTTAAAAGACAAAACATTTCAACATTCATGTAAGCCGAAAGCTTAGAAACAACTTCATAATTATTTTTAAGAATGCTCACGTCACCGGGATATTTTATGAACGCGGAGCAGGCGTAGTTAAAATGTTTTCATCCTCCATTGTATGATCCTAATAGGTATTTGTATCTATGGCTAGGACATAATTTCTGTTCTTTCACTTAGTAATTCATTTTTGTTTGGGAATAACTGTTCTTCATGGCATAGTCTACATATTTTGCCACCGTTGTACAGCTTGACTGTTTTTATTATACAACTTTTTATGTATGGGTCTTTTCCATATTTTAATTTCAATTTCCACACGTGGTTATCTAATTCTGTATTTTTAAAAATTTTTCTAGTTTAAATGTAGAATTGTAGTTAAACCATCTAATCTTAAAATATTTTGTTTGATCGAAAATATGCTTTAATCTATACTTATTTTAAAATGGAACTCTGTGTGTGTGTGTGTGTGTGTGTGTGTGTGTGTGTGTGTGTGTGTGTGTGTGTCCGTTACCTACATATTCCGAAAAGGCTGAACGGATTTTCTTGAAAATTTACACAGTAGTACTATAATCGTCTGCGAGTATTCTTGGCCAGGTTTTCTGTCGAGGTATCCTAGATAAATATCAAAAATCGATTATCGAAAAAACCTGGTTATAGAAGGAGTGGTCCGAATTTAATTAAATTTGATACACTCATAGACAAAGACATAAGAAACGATATTCAGAAGTTTCAAGGTTACAGTTCTTACAATAGTGCAGAAAATCGATAATATATATATATATATATATATATATATATATATATATATATGAAAGGCAAGATGTTTGTGTGTGTGTCTGTTTATCTGCCTGTATGTCTGTATTTTTGCAGTTTTTGCTTCGGGTTTGGCTCTAAGTAGATAAAATTGTAGTTCTTAGTTTCAGCCATGATACCATTTACTCAGAGGATATATTTAGCCTGCAAAATTCCGTTTACGACCAAAAAACTAATTTGATATCGATGCCAGAAAATCAAAATTTGACTTACATCCATTCATCTTTATTTCAGTCGACGGTTTCGCTCTAACTGGAAACAACTATTGCATTTTAGTCTTTCGTGTCAACGTCCAAAGAGCCTGAGCTCCAGGACCATGGATTGGGTTTAACGCTTTGATTACACCAAGCAACGTCGGGCTATACTGCTAGTACTTTAATAATGTCATCATGCAAACATTATGCATAACGATTAAATCCAGTCTACTCCATTCTGATAGATGGTAGATGACCGTATTAAAATTATCCTTTAACTTTTGATATGTTGTACTATTGATACAATTTGCTGTCTAACCAGTTCCTCTCAACAGAACAATGACTGGGGTAGAGGATGAAACGATTTAGTAGTTGACTGCCTGAAAATACAAATCGAGGTCTTGGCCATGTTTAAATGTACTGTCAGAACAAACGTAACTGAGAGAAATTTTACAATAACCTATAGAAAGAAAAGAAGAATATGCCAAAATAATAAAATGAAAAGTAGGCAAGCAAGTCAAATATAGCCAGGCATTGCTGGCTTGCCTACTTTTGTCTTATAAATATTGTTTGCTAATGAGGCAAAAAATCTCAAACTAAGAATGGGCAAAAGGTACAAAATGGATGCAGACAAGTGCTTGAAACATTTTGGCTTCAAGACAAAAAATCAGATAAATATTGGCTTGAAAATAATCTCACCATGGAAATCTATGTTTTTCCTAAAAATTTAAAGAGATGTTTTTTTGCTGTCATTCCTAATACGGTTGGGACTAAAAGTATACCAATGATACTTGTAAAATAACGTGACACAATATCAGAGATAGCATAATGTAAACACTCGAAATATGTGCCCGTATATCCCATTTTATGATAAAAACAAAAGAAAATACAAGTGTAAATGTTTGAGTATCACACCATGAAGTAGAAAACTTTTTTATCTATCTACGCCATTTAAACAACACGATTCTTCTTAAAAATATTTTTTAAACGGGCTTTAATCAAAATGTAAAAGTGAGAGGACACAATCACTTGATACTTAGCGAAAACTTAAATGCTAAAATACTAAAATAATTTACATAAGGGAATTATTAGACGAAATAATTAAAACAAAAGCCAATATATCCCTCAATGCACATGTAAAAAATCAATCTAATTTAATGAAATATAGCACTGGAGTAGGATAAAGAACAGACAATATCCACAAGAGCTTCTTTAATATTTACTATGATATTTCAGGATATGAGCGATTATAGTTCACTACAACGTCCTAAACATTGTAACTATTAGTAAACATTTTCCTCATGCCAAATCAATGTTTTAACATCCATTGAATCAAAATCGTACGCTAGACAGCTGAGTAAATTCTGTCAGTCAGTTAATTGAATGAAATGAAACTGCTGTAAACCCCATCGCTACAAGTGAAGCATAACCGTCGACGACCCTTCGCCATAGTAGATGCTTCCCTAACTCGTCTTTTTTATACAGATAGAGGTGTTGACCCTACACAAAAACTTTATTGTACATACAAGTTAGACTTGTTGCCAACCAAGACTATGGAACCCAATATTCTACTCTGCCATTTAATATATATATATATATATATATATATATATATATATATATATATTAATATACTTAATTACAATAAAGCAGCACTAATTGTAGTGGCTCATTTTTAGATTTAGTGTACTATATATATATATATATATATGTATATACAAAGGAAATTATTCTGGAAGTGTTAGTTAGTTTAGTGGCATACGGGATAAACCCTTAGGCGATCATGTCTCTTTCGTGACATGACTCATTATGCATAAGATTTTCCCGCAGTAGGTTGATATTCTTATCTACGGTAGACTGCTTAGCAACCATGGCTATCGACTTCAATCTTTCCTGCTATTTAACCCATAGTTGTTGGAGAAGAGATGGAATAATACCTATTTTAAAGGTATTTGTTTCTCATTGAATGAAATTAATTCGACTGGAATACGAACTCGGCTCACCGATTTCTGGTTCCGAGCCGATATCCATTGCACCACAATGCACATCATAAATTTCAGCTGTCCCTTTTCGCCTCAATATATCTTGTGAATGTCAGATACGTCAAGCCTTCCTTTTTATTCGTGAGTCTTCAACTCTAGCTTTCTCATTATAGTTATCAGTGTCCTTTTGTTTTTCCTTTGCCGTAAGTCTTACGCGCTTAGTCCATATATACTTAGTAATAAAATATTGAAATAAGTGATTGGCTATTGACGAGCCTTGCTGTCATGAGGTCACTAGGTGTTAGATGCATTGTTCTTAAATACCTTTTCTTTTTTCAGGACGATTTAATTGAGGCTCTCCATAGTTTCTGTTATGGTATATCTTTTAATATCCAAACTATCTTAGGAAAAAATTAGAAATACTTTTCCATTTTATTCATTAGAGCTTAGTGCATATATTCTTAGTAGTAAAATATTGAAATAAGTGATTGGCTATTGACGAACCTTGCTGTCATGAGATCTCTATGTGTTAGATGCATTGTTCTTAAATAGCATTTCTTTTTTCAGGACGATTTAATTGAAGTTCTCCATATTTTCTGTTATAGTGTATCTATTATTTTCCAAAATATCTTAGGAAAAATTAGAAATACTTTTCCATTTTATTCATTGAAGTTTTGAGATGTGTTTTTTATTTTTTAAATTCACAATTGCATTTATATCAGATTGGCTGCAAAATTTGAACGCGCAAAATTTTCACAGTTAAGGTTCACAATTAAGCAATAATTTATCTGTCACTAACGCTCACTTGTTCATATTTCTTCAAACATCATAACTGCTGAACAAAATAATAAACGTCTATTAATATATTTTTACTTAGTAATCCCAGATGTTTTTATTAAGTTAAACGTTACTGCTAATGGGTACCCTTAATTTACAGACGTTTATATTTAAAAGCAGATCGAATCTTGCTTGATGATAAATTCATCACAAGACTCCTGATGTCAACAGTAATAGTTTATCTGATTAATGGCTTACTTTATATTTCGAATAACATGTTTTGTTCGGGATAAAAATGTAAATATTAAACTAAACACAAAAACAAGAAAAGCTTCATAAATTTAGAATTTATTTTATAATGTATAGCGATATTAGATAAAATATACATATTTATATTTAAGTACAATTTATATTTAATAATATATATATATATATATACATATATATATATATATATATATATATATATATATGTACATTTATTATTAATTAAATATGCCCAAAGCATTTAATTTACCAACAAAGTAAATGATAATGATAATAATATATATTTGATACGTGGTCTGTTTACTCGGTTTATAGCAACGAAAACTTTTTCTCACTATATCATCGCTTCGAATCCTAACGCATACAAAAAATTGACGCAGCTGACAAAATTTATTTGATAAAATGACAAGTACTAAAAGGGTCGAATACTTGAACTAAAACAAAATGATAGTTGTATTTTGGACAGTTTACATTTACTTTTTCCCTGATGTACATAATAAATCT
The DNA here is from genome assembly GCA_037127315.1 of Ascarosepion bandense. Taxonomy (NCBI): domain Eukaryota; kingdom Metazoa; phylum Mollusca; class Cephalopoda; order Sepiida; family Sepiidae; genus Ascarosepion; species Ascarosepion bandense. The sequence continues at coordinate 121,961 of JBBBDQ010029732.1, read as the reverse complement.
CAGCTGAAAAATACAACTAAAAAATTAAGAATTACATGATTACAGTTGAATTTGATAAAAGTTAATGAAATACTCTCATATTTGTATGTATATATAAATATCACTAAAGTGCATCTACAGATTATATGCAAGTTATGAATTGTTATAAAGAGTTGCGTCTTTAATGTTGAAAGTCCTATTATGATGTTGTTTAAATTCTACTCGATATTATTTACTTACATATATAGTGATAGAGAAAACTATTGTTTTTCGTTGGAAAAAAATTACTATGTTAACAAAACAGACTAACTTGATTGTCAGTAGTTTATTTACAGTTATTATTTTGATACTTTTACATTATTGTATCTTGTAAACTAATGTAAAAAAATGATATGAAAAGATTTTAGAACAAATTCGTTAATTTCTGAAATGAAAAAAAAATTTAAAAAATTTAATTTTAAAGCTAAAATTTATATTAACAAAAAATAATTAGAATATTTTTTGCAGTGAAAAATTCTTGAAAACAACCAGTAAATTGGCTAAAAGCGCCTGGAAAGTAAAAAATTATGGGACGTTTTTACATTACTTATCTTCGGCATAAACGAAACATATAAGTCTACTAATGAAAAGTTAAATGCAAAATATTAAATCTTCTTCCATGTATAAAACAGGTTAGTATGATGGAATAAAATTTCGTTATCCCAAAAAACACTATTCACTATATTAAAAGAGTGTCCAACACAAAGAAGAGCAAAAAATACTCATCTAAAATTGACATTATAAGTAAGTTATAACATCAGTACATAGCAGCTATTTTGCATCAACTCATATTTTATTTTGAAGTCATCATTGATGACATACTTGTTGTATATGAACATGCGCAAGAAACAAATCTTTACAATTGTCCTGATAAAATATGCCAAGATCAAAAACGCGCCCTCTACGAACAGTTTTCAAACTTTTTTTTATTCATTGTGCTACTTTACGTTACACTCGATCCGAAAAAAAATAACGAAACTATATGTATATATAAACTTATCGCTATACTTGTTTCGAAAAACCGCCCGAGTACATACGCGGAAGGAAACCATGGTAATAAAAGAAGAACGAGCTAAGCACTTGAACATGAGTCAAAGTACGTAGCCCAAAGAAGAAAAAAAAGTATCTATCTATCTATCTATCTATCTATCTATCTATCTATCTATCTATCTATACACTTGTGGATATTAATTGAAACAACTACTTTTATTTCAACATACGGTCAATTTTCGACCCACCTGTGTAACGGATATAATCAATTTCTATTTTTCTTCATATTAACCATTTGCAGTGATGTGCAGTAATACGAATATGTTTTCTGTGTGTGATATAATTTGTCTGGCCTTAAAAATAATGCGTTATCCATGATTGCATTAATCACACCAAGGCACTATTGTTTTCACTGTCGATTAGTTACTCTACTGCTATTGTCTGCGAAGGAATTTACACCAAGGAAACGTGAGAAAACAACAACGCTGCACGAACACAATGGCAAACCTTACAGATAGATCACGGAAAATGTTGTCAGCCTTTCAACTGTCAGTCGTGACATCAAGGTGAAGAAAGAAACTAGATCCATTAGTTCAAGATCTTAAAGTAAAATACTGTTTGAAGAGAAAAACAACACTAAGATATGACTGACGTATACATGATCAGGGAAAGACTGAAAGATCATACGAAGACATAATTCGTTTTGTCTCAATTAATTTGCACAACGGTGTATATATATACATTGCAATATATATATATATATATATATATATATATATATATATATATATATATATATAAGAACCACACAATCTGTTCATGATTCGGTTATCGGACAGCACTTACTTGACAATCATGACTGTGCCATTTGGTATGAGGTCACATGATTTCTTGTCTTGCGGGGCGCTCGCTCAGTCAAACAGCTACGTGTTTTGGAGGATGTGTGCATGAAAAGCCACCGGCCTTGTCTATGCAGACAAAAGGAGCACTTCATTCGCTCCTTGCGTTTGTTCGAGTGTTTGTGAGTTCTTCATTTCCATTTTGTGGAAATTTACATTTACACCGCCACTTACATTTTAATTATGTTTTTATTAAACTTTTGTTTTTCAACGAATCTCAACTTCCTTTCTCCACTTAATATTTATGTGTCATCTTTATTATTAAAAATTCTGCAAACGAGCACCTTTGATAATGTGTTGTCAGAAAGGGTCCTAAGTTCTTATGTACATAATGATGGCAGTTCTATTTAAATCCATTTGTTTTTTTTTTGGTTTTTTTTTTGCGGGTACAAACATCTTTATATATATATATATATATATATATATATATATATATATATATATATATATATATACAAAATAAACATGTCATTCTATGCGGAATGTTAAACATAATCACATTTATAATAAATGGTTAAAACATTAATATACGCTGTATTCATTATAGCATATCAAAATAACTCTTAAGGAGTATTAAAATAGACAGGCATTACTATAATATTTCTTCCACTTGCATCAGTGCAAATTAATATTAAAAAGAAGGAAGTTAAGTAGGAATATCATATTGCACCAAAGTTGTAAGTAGAAAAACCTATCTACATTGCTTTTGATATTCTGTATTCTTGAAATTTTTCTTTTTTGGAATAGTTCCCACTGATACATTATTTTCATGCCCATTTTTTTGTCGTTGATTTTTTTCTTATGCAAATAATATATTGCAGTTTTCTTTGAAGATCCAAGTGACAGCATGTCTGTTTTTTGTTTAGTTTTTTTAGCATAATAACTGTATCTTGTTGCTAATTTAATGTTAAAAATATCTATTTATTCTTACTAAGGTACGTTTATTCTTTGAGTATACTATTGTTAATTTGACATTTAATTTATTTTTCCACTGAAGAAATGTACAAACAACTCGAATAGCAATAAGCGTGCTGGATATTAAATATCTCTTAAGGACGATAGATGGAATGGCAGCAATTTTATTCATTATGAATTGTGCTAATACAGAGCAAATACGGATAAAAACAAAGCAATATACCAAAGACCATCTCAACGACTGATATTTGCTAATGATAACAAACAAGGAGTACATAGTATTTCGATTAGGAAAGCATGTAATATTAATATTCCTCATTTAAAAAAACTCAACTTCAGAGCATGTTTGGTATTTCCACCAGAAGTTGAACAATAAATCTTCTAATACAAATTCTGTTCTATTTTCCGATTCGTTTTTGTGATATGCTTTACGAAATCATTTTCTTTAAGTGTCGTGTTCCCTCAATATGACTATTCCAAATTTTCTCTCTTGTGTAGTTCTAAATAAATTTTCTCTTTTATCTCTTTACATTATTCATTTTCACAGGCTCACTAAATGCTATACAATGTTTTTCTTTATCTCTTTTGTTTTCAATCTATCCTGTGAATATCAGATTTTCCAAGACCTCTTTCCTCATAACGCACCTTATTTCAGATGTCTCTTCTTAATGTTAAATATATATTTCTATTTTGTTTAGATTCTTTATACTTCGCCGTTGCTAACATATTTTCTCCATGATAGCATAATCATCCTGTAGAGCAACGTTTCCTTTGTTTAGAGAATTTTCTTTATCTTGAAGGAGATTGTCCAGCATTCACTACCATGTAAGAGGGCAAATATTCAAGAAATGTTCCATAAGTTTTTCTTTATTTTTAATGAAGTACTTTTTTCTTTTTCTCAGTACTCTGCTTAGCGTTTAGTATGCATTTTTAGCGATACCAATTTAACTCAAATTTCACTGTCGTCCTTTTTTAAAACACTTTCATGTTATTTACCCAATACAGAGCCCAAAGATCTCACGGTGTTGATGTTTAATAAATAAATTTCTTTTACGGACGTATAAAGGGAGGGATAAAACGTACAGATGATTAGGATATGTAGGATAGATAAGTGGAACGATAAAAGACGCTAAAATTTATATTTTGTTATTAATATTTTTGCCATCCGAACTGTCGACATGAATAGGATACCCGACTTTATTCAGCTTCCCAACACTTTATATTTGCTTCTATCGAATTGCTTGTTTTAAGGTTTGATATATTATTGACGCATTTTGCTCATTGTGAAATATAGGCAGTCGACTGGGGCTGGGAGTCGTCGTTGCTTCTGTAATTTGTCTTTTTTTGGTAGTAAGAGTATTGAATCTACGCAGATCCTTTCATCTTCCGAGTCAGTTAACAGTCAGTTAACTGCCATACGAGATACACGCTTTGGCGATCATGTCTCGAAAGAGACGTGACTTGATAGATTTTTCAACAGGAGGTTGCCTTTTCCTTCTGCGGTAGGCTGGTTGCTAAACAACGCTATAGAACTCAAACTGTCACGCTATTTAATCCATAGCTGGAGTGAGAAATGATGAATAACTTTCCAATGGAATTTTGTGCGTAACTAAATACAATCAATTTAACTGAAATTCGAACTCGCATCTACGATCTATTATTCATAGCTAATATAGATTTCTAGTATTCTACCTTCCAGTATTACTTTTATTATTATTATGAAATAAGTTTTCATGTACACACAAAATCTCTGATGCTCTTGTGTAATTTCTCATGTTTACAACTTTATTTGGATTCCCTGTACTAGTAGTCGCTTATATTACTCAGAAATTTAAAAAAGTATACTTCAAATAGTTACTGTTTTGATGGAAAGGAACAATTTGCATTGGATTTTGGTTGAAGGCAATCTTACTATACTAAAGCTTTTTAACATTTATCACTGTATTAAATTCTAATCTCTATATAAAAAGTGTTAGAGAGATATTAACATATCTCATCAAATATGTTTAAAAATTCAAGCTTTATATGAAGAAAAACGATGGCGAAGTTCATATTGGGAATATCATGCGGGTCAGTACGTTAAAAGTGGTAATTCCATGTGATAGGAATTAGAAAATGCAAAGATGGAAAAAGATGACCATCATTTTCAAATCTTTTTAGATTCAGTTGAAATTTAGGCAAATATAAAAAAATTGTATAAATAAGGAAGCAAACAAGCTACGAAGTTTCATGCCAGATTAACTGGAATATTTTGAGAATGCAATGCATACCGAGAAAGAAACACATCTGATTCCCCTCCGAAATGAATTGGCTTCAATTAGACAGAGAAAAGTGAAAGTCAATAACAAACAGATGGGTGAGAAAATGAAACTCGTCCATTAGCCATTGAAAATAATGAAAAAAAATAAAACGAGATGGGAATGTTGGTCGTGATATGTGATGATCAAGAGGATTTCGTTTAAATTCCGATTGCAGGTGATGTGTATTACGTGCCAGGCAAATAATTCATTAAAATCGTTTCAAGTTTCACTTTAGTTACGTAGAAGAGTCGAACAAATCGACTATGTTGCGGGATGGGTGTTCTGTTTGGCTTAATATCTGTTCATAAAAATATGTCTTCAGTTTTTTTATTTTGTTTGTGTCTGGATTCTTGCAGAAGAACTATATATGCGCTTGTGTCGGACAAACGCACAACGATGATATTGTTTACCGTTTAAGCACGTCATATGCGTTGCTCATGCATATCTCATTCGATTCATATGGTATATCTGCGTACCATTTATTTCTTTTTGTGTGCAATTTTATCGCTTTAGCTAAACTAAATTACGCATTAATCACAGTAATTATTTATCTTGGTCTGGCAAAAGAGCCCAAGAGATTATCCGCAAGACAATTGAACTATCAAGTAAAGTTTTGTCCATGATAGAATTCTTTCTTTCCTTCTCTCTCTCTCTCTCTCTCTCTCTCTATATATATATATATATATATATATATATATATATATATATATACATATATATATATATAGGGGAAGGTAAACAGAAAAAAGTGGTTAGATGTAGGAAATGACAGAAGGGCTGGTGATAGATAGTTTGGAGGATGGGAAGAGTGTTTTAAAGAATGGAAGAATGGACGAGAAAAGAAACTGTTGGAGTAGAAGTTGCGGTTGCATTTAGTATATTCTTCATCTGCATAGAAGCCTGTTTCGCTGTATCAGACTACATCAGTGTAAGTAAACTCAACCGATGTAGTGTCAGTCGGAGTCGCTAAACCCTAAACCATAGGCTCATGGCATCAGAGAAGAGAAATTTTACCATGTTATATATAAGCGATGTATGCACACGCCTGTCACCGAAAGAACTCAATTAATTGTTGAAGAGTTATGCAAAAGTCGCGGAAGTGGTGATTGTTTTATTTGATTTCATATTTTCTAAATTTTCTTTTCGAAAGAGCTAAATCTAATGGAATGTGTGTGTGTGTGTTTTCGCGTGCGTGCGTGTATGAACAATAAAAATATAAATGGTAAGTAGTAAAAGGCCGTCCTCAAATGTACTAAGCAACAAAAAGTGCTCAATATTATCCCGAGGAAAAACGAGATAGGATGAGTAGTAGCAGAGGAGATAAAAAAATTTCCAAAGTCAAAAACAAACATTACCAACTACAAAAAGAGGTTAGCAGGATAAAAGAAAGTAGAAGTTCATCCGGGTTCGTAATTACCCAGTACTTTGTTCTTTAAATGGGTACATTTTGGCATTACTTCAATTTTTGCGTTTAGTGTTGTTTTATTATATATATATATATATATATATATATATATATATATATATATATATATATAAAAATCTGGGCAAAACCAGTTTTTCTTTTAGTTCTTGATAAAATACCATCTTACCTTTATTTTTCTTGCAATTATAAAATTTTGTCCGGTTAAAAATTTATATATATATATATATATATATATTTGTTAGAAGTAGTACAAACTAATGTGTTGACAGTCCACTGTTGTGATGTACCTTATGAAAAGTACTGGATACTTAGTAGAGAATTATATTTGGTAATATTTTTATACGTTTTAAACGAAAGCATAGATAACTGCAGCACAAGAGCCGTGGTGCTTCACTCCTAACTTATTAGCATCTCGTCAGGCAGTGAAAACGTTTTTACTTTTAAGAATTATTATTTATAGAAGATAAGAAAACAACACATTTTTGTAACAAATCTAGACAAGGCGAGGAAAATTTTTGGAAGTTTCTCTCAGCAAAGCAGTAGAAAATCACGCTCTTGTGTTGCAGTAAACTATGCTTTTATTATAAACTTATAATAAAATGTTACCATATATATTGCTCTCCTAAGTATCGAGAAATCTTAATAAAATATATATCTACAAACAGTGGACTGACAACACAGCTAATATATTTTTCTTCCATTCCAGTTGAGCACTGTACACATTTATTTATTTCCTACGTAACATAAAAAAATATTTTAACATTTTTCTTAAAACATCCTAGCTACAAACAAACGGGTTTATTTCGTGCAACTTATCCACGGAACTGAAGATCTTATACTTCGTATGAGATCGAAGCATATTTCTTCCTTCACTCCTATGAACTTTCCAAGGACACAAATACCTACGGCTTTAAAAACTTAAAACATTAAAAAGCAACACCTTTCATTGAAAAGCTGTTAGCTTTTGGAAATGATTTATTTAAAATCATAAATACTATCAAGTTTAATACGCAAAAAACCACTTCCAGAAACATGTAGATACTGTTGTGAAGAAAATTACTCATCTTATAAAATCTTTGTATCTTTTGACTAAATAATCAAAACCACTCCTAGATTATATTTCATTAATTAAAATATAATCTAATAAAAAATTACAAAAAATCAGATAGCAACATTAATAATTTAGTTAAAGTCATAAAAGTAACAAGTAAATACATTACTGATAAATTCGAAATCTCTAATAGAGTTAGCAAATCCTGCTCTGTGGAATCCTTTATCACGATTAAGTATCATAAACCGGATTAAGAGATTACCTGACCAACCAGGGTTATCAACCCTACACGACCTGAAACTGGTAAAATAAGCAAAACTGTCATCGACAGAATCAATTTCCAAATTAAAAAACGACTCAGATTAACTCAATGGATCAACATCAATGATGTCACCGACTGGTTTAACCGAATCAATAATAAGACTAATTGTTAGTTTATCCAGTTTGACGTCGTTGATTATTACCCTTCTATTTCCAACGACTTTGGCATTAGAATTCGTGTTGAAGTTTTCCGATTTAACTAATGAGGAACCGATTATAATCATGAGTGCAAGATAATCCGTACTCATCCACAACAATGTACGTTAAAAAAACAAATAAATATGAAGAATCATTTGACATCATTATGGGATCTCCAGACTCTGTGTTGTCATCAAATTGTGTTGGCATATTTATATTATATAACCTGGCAGCCCTTAACAATATAAATTTCCAGAATATACGGTTGTACAGGATGGTGATCTTATGGTGGTAAAAATTTCACAAATTTTAAAGCCAATAGAATAGAAAATTAATTCATAAGAACTGAAGAATCTTAACCTCAAGTTGATTATCAAAACTAATCCAAAAAGGTAGACTTCCCAGATGTTACACATAATGTAATCGATACTCTCCCTACATAAAAACTAATGCTAATTCTTTGTCTCTTATCTACTAATTTTAGCTGAACAAAATCTTAAAGAACATTCACTGACCGTTTCACAATGACACACGACAATTTTTTTAGATTTACAACAAGCAATACATGTATCTCAATGCAGTTCATCACTAGCATGAAAAATGTCTGCATCTTATGTCATTTTCAGTTTAACATTCTTTGCTATTACAATCAAACTTTTACTATACATCATGACCTGCTATGATTTTACTAACCGTAAAAAGAGATTTTTCTACCTGACGTGGTGCTAATAAGATATTAACGAAACACAACGGCTCTTAAACTTATAATAAAAATATTACCATACATTACGCTCTCACACCTTGATTGAGCACTCTGGAACAATGGTAGAATTGGAAACGCAGTAGCTACTCTAGCATCAACGCATCGTTCATTCAGCACTGAATTAGAACACTCTCAGCTATTGGGCGTGTATAATGATAATGATAATATACACCGTAAAAAGTCTGCCTCCTTCCACCGAGCGCCCGTAGCTCAGAGGTAGTACCGCCGACTGATGCCAATTCCGTCGGGTTTCAATCCTGGGTAAAAAACAATCCGATGTCTAACCATACTGATGAGCTGTGCTGCAGCGAAACAGATCTGTCTGCGGATGACTATATATATATATATATATATATATATATTCCATTTTTAAAAGAGTTATTACGCGACCTAGGTTTCTTCCATGAGTGGTGTCTCCAGGCGATTTGCAATAATTGATTTAACCGTTTAAAGTTTTTTAAAAACGCTCACGTAACGGTATTTTTTTAACGTTCACGTGGCAGTGGATTTTTGAGCGCGCTGTTTTTAAAATTGCAAGGAATTATGGCGTTTTCATCCATGGTTGTATGAAGCTAAGAGGTATATTTTAATATAGTTACATTTAGTCATAACTTCCGTTCTTTCATTCAACAGTTCACTTTTGTTTGGGAATAGCATTATCTCTAATTTTTCTTGGCAAAGTCTACATATTTTGTCACCGTTGTAAAGCTTGGCTGTTTTTACTATAATCCACTTTATGTCTGGGTTTTTTCCATATTTTGATTTTAATTTCCACATGTGACTATCCAATTTTGTACTGTTTTTAATTTTTTTTATTTTAAATGTAGACCTGTGATTGAACCACCTGGTCTTAAAAGTGTCTTTTGTTGAACTCAAATTTATTTTATTTTGGCCATTTAAGTCATGCACCTTTGCCTTGTAAATGATTTCTTTTGTGTTGCAAAGTCCTTGAAGTGGACTTGTACTTTTGTCACTGCAGTTGCATTCTTTATTAGTTATTTTGTTTTGTACACTGTTATTTAGGTTTCTGGCATTTTGTTTTTTATGAAACTATCTAAATTACTAGTACAAATATAACTTAGCTTGATTGTGTTTCTGTTGAAAGTTTTGTTATTTCTATCCTTTTCGAAAGTATCTATTTATCAGTTTAAAAAATATTTGTCCTATTTTGATCTTTACCTCTAAAGTAAATGGTAGTTTGTACCAGATAATGCTTCGTTTTCTATTATCATTTTTTATTTGTCTGGTTGGTTGAGAATTATATTGAAAATGTTTTTATGGCCAGCTTTTCTATTTGTTTCTACTATTATATCCAAATCTAGTTCTTTGAATAGTTTAAAAAGCTCTTTCTTTATTGTATCATTATCTCGTTTGTTGTCTGGTGCGATTTTTAATCCGTCAACTCTATATAATCCGTGGTTGTCAACATGGATTATTTTGTTGATTTTATTTAAAATGTATATGCCCATCAATTTTGAAATTTCTGCTCCATCAACGTAACTTGTGGTACATCAAATGTTCCGTTATTTGATTTCTTGATCCATGCTTTGTATATTTGTAGAAAAGTATTGATTTGTGGCAATGTAGGATTATGTCACTATGTTCAGATGGTATTTTTATGTATCTTTTAGCAAAATTAAATGCTTTCAGTAAACCTTTTTTCAGAAATTGATGGGTAAAAATTTTTTGTCATATTTCGTGAACGTGTATTTATTTTTGCATTCAATTTTTGGAACCCAGGAAATGGAATCATTTGTGTTCTTCCACTGGTTTGTTTTAGTGGATGTTCTTAGCAAGTCACAAATATTTTTTAATGTTTGATGGCTTATTTTGCCCACTTCTGTTTTTGTTGAATTTATAAGTCGGTATGATGTTTTCAATGTAGGAATCTGTGACGATTTTGTAAGAAGTTGTAATCTCCTCGTTTATCTTTTTTTCGTGCATTTTTGGAATTATTTGATATCGTTGGATTTATCTTATTTAATAAGGATGTTTTGTGTTCTTTCTTTTTTTCTGTTTTTTTTCTGTTTTCTTTTATAAATTATATAATGTATAATATACACTTGTTATACGTACGATAACACGCATATATCTGTTTATGTGTATGTGTGTGTATAGATATAGTTATCACAAATTTGGCCATAAGACTCAATATTGCTTGCACTCAGTGTAGTTCATTTTTAAGGTCAATCGTCAGGCAATATATATTCAGAAATTGTAAAATAATACAAACAGATAACTTGTTCCACGTTTCACCCGTTAGGACATTCATTTTTGACACACACACACACACACACACACACACACACACACACACACACACACACACACACACATATATATATATATATATATATAAGTGTATATATATGTGTGTGTGTGTGTATAAATATATATATATATATATTTGAGATAAGAATATACTTTATCTCATATATATATATATATATATATATATATATATAAAGTATATTCTTATCTCAGCTATATATATACATATTTATACAAAAATATTTATCCATATATTATATGTGCGTGTCTGACTGTGCGTCCGCGCGTTTTTATTTATTTACGAACATTCATCAGAATATACCAATATCAAAAGTTTAACGTTTTATTATAAAATAGTTAACTCCGTCCAAACGGCATTTGACAAGGCAATATTTATTCTAACATTGAAAGAGAGCTAAATTAAATTCCGACAGTCTAAGCAGGGAATAACTGATTTCGTGTTTGATATACCTACAAAAACAGATAACCTATCAAATCCTTAGAATCGAGCAATTTTTTTTGATTTTGTCATGACGCCCGTCTCTGTATGCAGATTAACTTAAGACTGAGATGGAGTTCCATATTTTATCCTTTCTGGCCTCACAGAAGAAAGTGAAAAGAGATTTGATTAGTACACTATTGTTCTTACTTATAAGCGTTCGTTTTTAATTTAATGGTTTTTCCATCTTTTGGCTCTATGAATTATATCCAGTTCTGAAAAAATGTTGATTTAGCGAAAAGTGCATGAATGAGGGTATCTCAGTTGCAAGCAAATCTACGTATAATTTAGTCATATTTCTATATCTCTCTCACGGTCTCCCTCCTTCTATAGTGACACACTCACACACACACGCATGAACATACACGCACAAATATGACTGTGTGTGTGTGATGTGTGGGTGGGTGTGTAATATATATATTAAATCAAAAAACGAAATAGCATGTCGGTTAAATACCAAAACCAGATTCTATGTACAAAGTTTTTCAAACAAAATTCCGAAAACTATATTTCTGTGTATTTAATTATTTTGAGTGTGCTCCCGGAATGTGAATTTTGTTTATTATTTGCAATCAAATTTTTATATTGATTGTTGCTGAGAAAGCGAGATTTTTTCTCGCCGAAATCACCATGGAACGATTGTGGTTTCAGAGTTTTATTTGAAATATATATATATATATATATATATATATATATATACGTGTGTGTGTGTGTGTGTGTTTCTGACTGCGTGTGCTTTTTATTATATATATATATATATATATATATATATATTTCCATATGTTCTTAAAAATTTTTTTTAACTTAAACTGTAAAATTTATCTGAATGTTTTATTTTCTGGGCGCTTTTAGCTATACTTTTACCCATCATCGAGAATGATTTTTATTGTACGTGTGACTGAATACGCGTAATGTTTATGTTTGTGCCTAAATGCATATGTCTGTGCTATAATCAGAATACGGGAGCACGTTGTTGCCGTGTTTGTAGTTGAAGTTTGTAGTTAAGTGCTGGATTATTCCATTATTATTATTGATAAAGCTTCCATTGTTTTTAGCCTTATTTGCATATAGATGATGATATTTTATTTGTTATTATATCTTTCTGTGTGATTGTTTTTATTACTGGTTACATTAGAAAGACAAAATTTTAATAAGGTAGTCAATAAGATGGTTATGGAAGTCTTTATTCACAAGCGTTTTCTTCAAGAAAAACGTCCAGAAAATGAATTCTAGTACGCTTTTGTAAGGAAATTGTCAATAACGGCAACATAGGAAAACAACATATTTCTCCGCGGACTACCTCGCTTCTTCTTTATAAAATTTATTAGCAATGCACTAATATGACGATTGAGGTCTAATTTTTAAATAGTCACCAACATAAATTTCTGGATAATTGCGGCGATGTGAAAGATAAGCAAGGAGAACGATTTCATCAGCATATACAAACAATTGAAGATCCCTACTAAGAATGGTGGAACTATTGAAATATTAGGTTGTCCCAAAAGTTCGTAAACACTTGCGAAAAACTGAAGACAAGGTCGATTTGGCAAGAAAGTTAGGTTGTGCGTTTGGTAGAACTTTGAAGGAATCATGCCAGGAAAACCAAAGACAAGTTTGAAGAGCTGAACGGCGTTGAGGTTCTACATCATCCAGCCTACAGTCATGACTGTGCTTCATGAGATTACAGCCTTTTCCGCTCAATGCAACACTTTCTGAAGGGCCGCTGATTCGACTCGTTTGATGAAGTCGAGGAAGCGTGTCATGAATTCTTTGATTCGAAGCCGGCTGAATGGTACTTTGACCAGATCCAAAAACTTGCAGATAGATGGCAGACAGTCTTGGAAAAGGATGGTTTTTATTTTGAGCAATATTTTTGTTGTTTTTACCAGTAAAATTTCAATTTTTACATGTATTTACGAACTTTAGGAACAATCTAATAACATTGTATATGACAGATAATAAAGAAAAAGAACTTTCTTTACTATAATTCTTATGTTCACCAAGTTTTATTTCTGCTGTTAGCTTATTAAACAATTTCATAAATATATTTGTTAGTCTTAGTATTACTTATTGGTGTTATTTTTAAGTACATACGTTTGACTGCTATTGTAAAAAAGTTATTCTCAATATGCAAACCAATATTTGTTGTTTTAAATATGAATTGAGAGATTTCAACAATATACCTTGATAAATATAGCTATTGTCAATATCATACATACAGAAAACGAATAAAAACATTTTTTCCAAAAATAAGACATTTTTGGGCAGCAAAAACGATAGCTAACTAAGAAAAAGTGAGGTCCATTTCAGATTCAGCACCCCAAAATTAACTAAAATATGTTTCGTGTCTTGACAGCATTTCAATATAAATATATTATTTGTTCTGTGTAATTCATTCATTGATTGTTTCGTTTTGTACGGCTCATTTGCAGGTTATTTAAATTTTAAAAAAATTAGATTAAAGGAATTTTTGGTGGGTAAAAATGTTTTAGTGATACAATTTTACTAATTAACGCATGATCGAAGAAGAAAGGTATATACATTCCTTTTCCACAGTTTTATAAACAAAGTGATTACAACGAACCTTAATCTAACTGGGAATCAGATTAACAATTCCGAGATAGACAATACACTATATGCACAGCCAAGCTTACAACACATGGTATTAGCAAGTGGTTTATTGCAAATAATGAGATATGTATAGTTGAATTCGCGTTGTTGTGCGTTGGATATCGGCTCGTAATGAGAAATCGGAGAGCCAAGTTCAGATTCTTGTTGAATCCGTTTCTTTCCCTTACTTGGGAAAGGTATTAATCCGTCTCTTTGCCTTCCGGCTCTGGGGAAAATAGCAGGACAGATTGGGTTCTATAGCCTTTGTGGGAACCAGTCTATCACAGAAGGTAATGACAACTTCCTGCGGAAATATTTTCTGCCCAGTCAGTTATGTCTTATTCGAGACATGATCGCCCAAGCGTGTATCATGTATGGCACTTAACTGACTGTGTGATAAGTGAATTGCATCTAATTGTAATTTGGTTTTTGAAAATTAAATTTGATAAAAGCCCAAATTCTCTATTACTCTTCCTAATAGTGGACATACACTTTTCAAAATTTGTTTAAACGTTCAAACATCCGAAATTTTCAAACCATTCTTGGTCTGGCCCTGAGATTTTCAGCAATTCTCGTATATATGTGGAAATACACGCATAGAGTTCTATGCATCCCTGCTTATTCAAAGGCACACATATGTCAGAACATATTTCCATTTCGTTTTTAATTAGAAAACTCGAGATCACTTTAATTTCTGTTCAATTTTTAATCACTTTATTCATTGCCTAATAGAGATGACGTACTTTATTAGACAATTCGCCAAGCGTGTAATATCTAGCGTGCGCTGAGGAGAGGTAAACACTTGCACTAATTTCCCCTGTGTAAACTCCGATTTTTCGCCTTTTTTTTTCACTTCATATTAATCTATATTTAATGTTGATTTTTCCTTATTTACTTTCTCCCTTCTCTGTGTTATATTACAGCCTCGACCTCTGTCTAGTACTTTAGTACAGGACAGCTGAACGTAGACATTTCGTCTATCATTTTCCGGAAATTGTTTGCTTAACACTGGTTTGTTCATTGTATTGCAATTAAAGAAACGTCTGGAACTCGACAGGCTTATTGACAAAAACTGCTAAATAGAATAATCGGTTCAACTAACGATTTATTGTATTTTTCAAAATATTGACTCTGACATAAGTTTCAAATCAATAAAACTGTAAAGATGACATTAATTTTCTGTTCAAGATTTTCCTTACACTATTGAGAAACAAAGGCTACTATAGAAAGCTTCTCATAAATATATTATTAAAATATACTTTGATTAGTATTCTTAAGAAATTGTACGTCTTAATTTAAGGCAAAAACATTAGATATTTAATAATAAAAATTTTCATTAAGTTTCTTACTATTCTGTAATTTCGAATTATCATTGCGTTGATCTTTCATTTGTTCCTTGTAGCTTTTTGTTCTCCTTTCAATCGTTTTCTTAGCAACATCCGCACCATTACTCTTTATTTACATGGTTTTCATATGATTCTGATTTTCTCTCTTCCAATTGGACTTAAAATTGGTCTTTTCAATGTTCAATGACGAAGTTCTCACCAATTTAATTTTATCTTGTAATTTTCTATCTCATTAATGTTGACCTTAATATCGTCCTTCGAATTATCCTTATCATTACACATTAAATTAGACAATTTGGTGTTCTATTCTCACTTATTCTGTATTTCCGAATTATTATTGCGTTGATCATTCAGTTGTTCCTTATAGCTTTTTTTTCTCCTTTCAATCGTTCTCTTCGCAACATCCGGACCATTACTCTTTATTTACTTTGGTCGTCATATGATTCTGATTTTCGCTCTTCCAATTGGTCTTAGTATTGGTTTTTTCAAGGTTCAATGACGAAGTTCTCTTTTTTCTCTCGTTATAACACTTTCAAAACTTCAATGTTTATTTAGCTTTCATATCACTGTCCACACTCGTTTTTAATTATACTCAGTTGGGCTGCTTACGTACATCATTCTGGGGTTTAATGCTATTTCATTCTCTCTTTTCAAATTATAACCGGCTTTGCTCTTTTCCTTATGATTTTCTTTGTATTATATAATCATATCGGCCTAAGCAAAGCATTTTACTGCTACTGTTTTGCAGGGGGTTATATAGGAGGAAAGTTATGAGAAAGAGTGTCATGTTATAGTGGATGTCAGGAAGTGGGTAAGAGTAGGGTAATACTGATGATAGTGGAGTGGACGGAGAAAGCAGCATGAGAGAGAGGATGCAGGTTAGTGAAATAGGAGATGATTATTAACTTTACATTTAAGTTCTTGGAAATTGTAGCTGTTGAGGAAAAAACGTATATGGAAGAGAATTCCTCAGACGGGAGGCGCGAGAAAAGAAGCTGTTATAATAGAATTTGCGCTTACTTTTTATTCATTTCACAGTGAAAGTGTGGGACCTAGTTGCTAATCTTGTGGCTCGAGTAACTTCATATATAGGGGGCACCAGTGACCTAAGTTCATCGGAGCAGAAGCCGTGAAAGTATTTATAGAAGAGACACAGGAAAGCCACATTGTGCCGGTAAGAAAGTGACTGTATCTGAGCTGCCAATTCGGGATGTATCACATTAGAGATTCTCCTTTGGATTTTGTTAAGGACAGCTAGGTGCATAAGAGGAGCACCCGGCCAGATATGGCAGCAGTATTCCATGCACGAGCGGATAGTAGATTGATATATGTGAAGGATTCTTTCAGGAGGAAAAGAACTTGCTGGCCCTACACAGAGAACCGACTTGCCTAGCAGCTGATTTAGCTATGGACTCTCTATATAATCATTTTTACTCCTCGGCTTAAGTCTCACAACGTCTGAAGGATTTATGTTTTTGTAATGTGCGATCAAAGATATTATCCGATGTATTTGAAAAAGCAGAGCAGACAAATACACCAGTCTGGCATGTGATGATGGGATATCTAAAAAACTAAAGGGAAACACAAAAAGAAACTTCCTGATAATGGTTGACTAAGGCCGAAATATTTAGAAAAATAGATATTTAACCAAAGTTAAATTATAAAAGAACGTTAATAGTACTGTTATTATCCGCTGTTTTCTCAAAAGGAAAAAGTTGACATACTTTTATTGAACATCTAGTTTTTTGTTTTTTTTTAATAATATAACCCCAAGCAAGGCGATAACGCCACTGATGCGCAGGGGTCTACGTAAGGGTAAAAAGAATGGAAAAGAGAAAGTCGGAAACCACATCCTAAACAGGGAACAAGGGATGAGCCTCTTCACCTGTTCAATAGACGAGGGTGGAGTGTGAACCGGGCGATAATTAATCTATCTACTCCACCTTAAAATAAATTTAAAACAAAAAAAAGAAAAGAGTGAAAAGATTGGAAAAGAGAAAACCAGAAACCGCATCCTAAACAGGAAACAAGGGATGAGCCTCTTCACCTGTTCAATAGGTGTGGGTGGAGTGCTTTTGGTTGACATTTATATAATGTTTTTCTTATGACAGGAAAATACTTTACTCATGTTCAGTCGTTGTTATCGCTATGTCCTTTATTTCCGTTTTGTTTAAAGTAGTTTGAACGTAAATCTGTTAAGTGTTTCATTATTTTCTATTAAGTAACATATACTATCCATTATAGTTGTTGCAGCTGCTGGTAATTCTCAAGAGATGTGGCTTATGTTATTTTCTGTTATAGACACAAAGAAGGGTTTTAAGTTTCACAGGGTACGTTTTCGTTGCAGCAAAGTTCCTCAGTACTCTCAACGTTCGCCGTAAACAGTGCACTGAGTCAGGTAACATCTCTTTTCCACTTTTATCTTTCCCAACTCACCACCTCCCGAGAAATAACGAGAACTTGATATTACACAAGAAGTGGCTGTCAAACAAATGAGTTTTTTTTTTTCACAATAGTTCGTCGACGGGTGCGTACGCTCGATTCTTTCAGCAAGACACGCGAACACGTTTATAACGGTGTTTCTCAGTTTGATTTTTGTTTTGCATGCACTATATTTTCACAGCTTTTTGTTGATGATTCTATACCGACAATCCACGATGTTCAAAGAGAGAAGGTCACTAGCTCGAAGTCATTTTAACCACTGATCATAGATACTGGTTGTATACAGATGAGAGTTTAGATATTTATCGATTTGATGAGGTCGTTTAAGAACAGCACAATTTTTCAGGTTGATGTTTTGACTTTGAAGAATAGAAAATAAAATGTTTTAAAAGTCACTAAAAGTCTTTCTTTACAAAACTCACACCAATACATACGTATATATTATAGGACCTTGAATAAGTTTTCGCTGATTGTCAACAAATGTAATGGTTTATTTACAAATATTAGTAATAAAGATGCCCTGAAAGAAATGTCAAAAGCTATACACACATTTTTATCATGTTTCTAGCAGAATTTGAATACCGCCACGGAAAAACGACACGTCTTCTGAGACTAACAACGAGTCAACCCATTTTGTGACACTTCATAAGAATGAAAATGCTACTCAGTCAGACACTGTGACATCGATCGGAAAAAGAGATAATCGGCCGAGGCAATGTCAAATGAATACGGTGGTGAGAGAAGATGTCTAGTTTAATCGTTTCCAAGTAGGTTTTTACTCGTTTGCAACATGTGACATAGCGCTGTCACGTTGCAAAATCCCTTTAAATTGTCTTTTATATTAGCTGTTTTTCTCTTCTATGCTCGGCTCAAACACATCAGTTTTTGTCGATAGCAATTTCCCCTGATATTATGGTCGGTTTGAGCAGCTCATTATAAACTCCATCAAATGGAGTATCAGCTGATACCCATCAAATGCAGAGCAGAAGCTTCGAACTAACGATATTCGGCTTTGCCACCGACTTTGATACATGGCCTAGCTTAACTTCTAATCTTAGGGTTATCGTAGTGTATCCACCTGCCATTTCCGGTCATGATATGTTGCAAAAACATTTCTTTTTCGGCAATTGAAGCAAGTGTACATACGTGACAAGAAGCCGTTCGAAGACTCTCTGCCTCAACTCGTAAAGCACACAATGTCCTTGCTTTTGAATCATTCCTAATGCTTTCCAACATTTCGAAACGGTTGTGTGATCAACTCCTAATTATTCTGCAAATTTAGCTTGTTTCTTCAAAGATATATCGACCAGTTCTGCGACTTAATACTTTTTCGTTGCGCAAGAGCGTTCTATAACTTCAATTCTGAAATCATCTTTGAATTGTTCATACTAACCTCTGCATGGTGTTTCCGACAGAGCATGGTAGGCCTAAGTCTCAGCAAGAAGTTTGTTTTTTTCGGGTGCAGATTTATTTTGAAGAAATTAATGCAGCAAAATTCCTTGGAAATGCATTTTCCTAGGCATGATATCTGACAAGTTTAAATCTATGAAAAACAAAGATCTTTACACTTCAGCTAAATAACATACACTGAATTTACTGCTTGCTTAATGTGATTGATGATAGATGCATTACCCTCTGAAATTATACAAGCGCAGATCTGGGATAGCCATCTATATAAAAACAGTGATAACCTAATCATGACACACACACACACACACACACGCACACACACACTCACACACACACACACACACACACACACACACACACATATATATATATATATATATAGTTCGTCTCAGAGTTATTTACACCCATCTCATATAGTTATGATTAAAGATTTCATGAAACTATCATATTCTATATATTTCACAATAGATAATATAATTTATTTTCTTGGGGAAATCTGCCTTTTAAATGTTTATTCTTAAGCATTATGCGCCTTATGAAATAAAGGTTGATTCTCACATTTCCACTTTCCCCACTAAATTACGGAAGGAAAATTGCTAAAAAAAAAAAGGCAAACATGCTTTGCTCTCAAAGACAAATATATGACGCGGTTGATAATCTTTTTTTAAATTGATAGGTACACACTTTCGGAAATGCTCGGAACTTAACCAAATATTCAATAGAAACACAATCAAGCTAAGTTACATTTGTACTAGTAATTTAGATATTTTCGAAAAAAAAATGCCAGAAATTTAAATAACATTGTACAAAACAAGAGCATATTAATAAAGATTGCAACGGCAGAGACAAAAATAAATGCCTATTTCGAGGACTTTGTAATACAAAAAAGTCATTCACAAGGCAAAAGTACATGACCTAAATGGTCAAAATAAAATATATTTGGGATCAACCAAAGGCACCTATAAGACCAGGTGGTTCAATCACAAGCCTACATTCAAAACCTTAAAAAACTGTACAAAATTGGTTAGACACGTGTGGAAATTGAAATCAACATATGAGAAAGGCCCAGGCATAACGTGGAATATGGTCAAAACAGCCAAGCCTTACAACAGTGGCAAAATATATAGACCGTACCAGAAAGAAAAGTTAGCGATTATGGTTCTATGAAACAAAAATAAGCTATTGAATGAAAGAACAGAAATTATGACTAAATGTAACCATACTAAAAACTACATATTAGGTTCATGCAACCATGTATGAAAACGTTATAATTTCTTGTAATTTCAAAAATTTGCTCATCCCAAAAATCCCCGTCACGTGAGCGTTAAAAAAATACAGTTACTTGAGCTTTTTCTAAAAAAAAGTAAACTGTAAAATCAGTTATTGCAAATCGCCTGAAGACACCGCATGGTAGAAAACTAGATCAGATAATTTGTAAACTCGTTTACAAATGAAAATATTCAAAATTCTACAATATGATTTCATTGACCAATTTTTATTACAAATGTACACTGTTCTAGTTTTTTTTGTGACCAAAAACTAAGTAATTAAACATTATATATATATATATATATATATATATATATATATATATATATATATATATATAAAAAACACTGTGTCCTTATGGCATGTCTTCACTCCAAGTTTTAGATTCAGATGCTTTTCATCGCTCTACCAAATTACGTCACTGGCCGCGTTTCATGATATTGTTTCAACAAAAAAGACAAAAGCATATTTTGTAACTTTACAGAGCTTTTCTTGGACGACAAGCTGGATGATTTGCCCTAGTTTCTGATGTCTTTGGTACATGCAATCCAGCTGGGGGAATTTATTAAATATAAGAGTGAATATTATTTCCTAAATTATATCTACGCACAAATTTAATGCAGAGGAAAAACACTTTCAACACTCTTAAAGTGAATTCTGTAGGGAAACGTAATTTATGAAGGAGTATAATTTAGTTAATATATTGTCTAATAATCGAATGTGAGTAAGTAAAGTTTAATTTATTTCTAATGTATTTATTATTGTTTTATTTTATTCTGCCTAATTATTTCTTTTCGTTTTATATTTATACTACCTTAACATGTGATAATTATTTATATCTATTTTTATTATATATATATATATATATATATATATATATATATATATATATATATATATATATATGTTTGTGTTTGTGTGTTAATCCGCATATATATATTTATAATAGAACACTCTCGGCTGCTTGAGGTTGTTTATATTCTGTAAATAACACGCTATAAAATTTGCTTTTCATTGACGTGAGCCGCTAGTTTATAAGTGAGATCGACTGAAAACATATCAGTCAAGTTTCGATCCAGGTTTGATGCAAATGATTAATCTAGCCACATACGGCAGAATAGACCTGTATGCTGATGATTGTCTATATATACTGTGGCTTTATCGCTTGCTTGGGGTGATATGATTATATATATATATATATATATATATTAATTCAGATACTTCAATCCAAGGGAAAGAAGCAGGAAGGTAAATTCCAAAAAACCCGATCCTAATTAATATTAAAAATTTTATTTTTAATATTAAAAAATGATACAGGAAGAGAGCTCCATGTAATAAAATATTACAGAGCAAATATATATATTTAAAAAAAGGATTAATTCAAAGATGTTGAATGGCCATTTCGATATGAAGATCCCCACCGGGGACAACACATCACCTCAGCAACAGAAAAATCCTTTCAGAAACTGGAGAAAAATTAGTCTACTTTACCTTTTTAAATAGATTACGTCGATTTAACACGGCTGTCTGTTAATTTTTAGTTACATTCTCCCTTTTTTTGCGAACCCAGACGATGTCAATTTTTTCTTTTCTTATTTATTTGATTTTATTCTATCTTTTTCTTTTTCTTTTTCGTTTTCTTTTTCTTTTTCTTTCCCTTTATTTTTATTTTTATTTTATTTTATTTTATTTTTTAATTTCTTTGCAATCTATTTAAAAAGGAAAAGTAGACTAATTTTTCTCCAGTTTCTGAAAGGATTTTTCTGTTGCTGAGGTGATGTGTTGTCCCCCGTGGGGATCTTCATATCGAAATGGCCATTCAACATCTTTGAATTAATCCTTTTTTTAAATATATATATATATATATATATATATATATATATATATATATATGTATTGCGTATTTTTGCAGCAATATCTCTTTTATGCAAGTTTCATTAAAATGGAGAGGCTAGGTATCATGGTTATTTACCATGCATTTTTCATGTGATCGTATGATTTTTTGAGGAAATAAATCATGAAATAATGATTCAAATAATTTGTTTTCCAAGCAATTTTGTCTATAGAGTTACCCATTTGCGAGAATTTATTTTATTTTATGCGTAGATGAATATGTGTTATCTTTATGTGTGTTCAGAGTCATGTGTTTGTCATATATTCCTAACAATCCTAATTTGAAAATAGTTACATTGTCCACAACACCGCGCGGTAGACGAGAAGATTAACTTAGCACCTGTCAGACACTAGTTCGATTCGATTTCATTTAAAAACTCACGGTGACTTATCAAAATCTATCCGCAAGATATTTGTTAATAACACAAATATTGTAGTATCGTCCACATACAAAAAAAAAAAAACAACAAAAAAAAACGGTTAAACATAATGATTGATAACATTAGATAATTGATAAAATATATATATCTAACACTAGATAATATTAACTACGAACGCGACCACAATATGCTTACCTCTGCTAAAAATACGCCTTCCTAGCGTATGAAAATTCGGGGATACTTCTGTGTCTGACAGTCAAAATGAAGAAGATCTGTAACGTACTGTAATAGAAACCTACTCTTCTAACCGAGTGCACAGCCCACACTCGTTCGTAACTTCTGCTCACGACTCTTTAGGAGTAGGCAGCATCTTCTCAGCTACCTTCACCAACACCACCAGGGTAGGGTAATAATCATTATGCCACTTTTCAACAAAATTTCCTTCAACGAAACCTCCTTCTATCTATACCAAATGTAACAAACAAAATCAATTGTGAATAGTTGATTTAATTATATCCCAACAATGCATATCGATTTCAGTAAATTTCTTACAGACATGATGTGGCTTTCCCTGACTGTTCTGCACATATTTTCATGGCAACTGCTCTGACAATTTTTTTTTTTTTGCCTTGGTGAACGGAATGCAGGAACTTAAGTGTGCTAATATTGGTATAACGGTCCCACACATTTAATGTTGAAATACGTAAATTTGTTTTAATATTTTCCTTTCAGATTGAGTGAGTTGTTGCTATTATTATTATTATTATTATTATTATTATTAGTAGTAGTAGTAGTAGTAGTAGTATAAGTCACAGTTTATATGTGTAATTTAAAATTTGAGTGTTTAAATGTAATATCTCAGAGTTGTAATCCTATCCTTTCCCTACCCCTTCCTGTGAAATCACGTGTTACCCTTTATTCTCTGACCGGTCTTTAGACGAATCAGGAAATATCCTCATGTAAAGAGAAGTCCAGTCTTCGAGAAGCTTAAAAAATTCAAAGAAATTTCAATCTTCTGTTTACGGGTAATGTAATCTATAGCATTGGAACCACTAGTCTCCCTGTTAGACTAATTTTGAAATAAGAATGGGAAAAATGATCTCTGTTTCTTCTTTATAGTCTTTGCTTCGTTTTAATTTTTTTTTTTCAGATTTAGTGTGTTGGTATTTGTCACAGTTTTACTATCTAACATGTAATCTAATTTAATATTTAATATTGCACGTAGTTTCAACTTTAACTAAGTTGAAACATTTTTTTTTAATTGGAGTCGATAGATTATTTTATCACCCGGTTCACACTCCATCCACGTCCATTGAACAGGTCTAGAGGCTCATCCCTTGTTCCCTATTCAGGAAGTGGTCTCCAGCTCTCTTTTTTCTCCTCAGACCTCAGTAACGGTACTTATGCGATTTTCCTGCGATGTGTGTGGTCGGTTGCAACGTCACTTTATTGTGAGGGTACTGAGGTGGCAATTGTCTAATTGATGCTTCCGACTAGTAGGCAGGAGCCCTACTTCTTGTGTAGCATCAGGAGCGGCCGCTCTGATCAACAGTTGCATAATATTGGGGTTCTTGCAGTTCCATGACGCCCATGGATAGGTGTCCTTGCAGGTGCTTTCGGTGAGCAACTCCGAGGAGACACTTTGCTGCAGCCTGCGCCAGTTTCCATCCAGTGTATGTCACAGCTAATGACCGTTTGCCTCCTCTAATCGAGGTCTCTCTACACCAAGAACATTAATCATGAACACACATATCTCCGCTAAAAAATGCTAAACCAGTCAAATTAAAATCACCTAAAACCCTTAACATTTCCTTTACTAACATCTGCGGTATCCGAACTAATTTCAGTAGCGTTGAATCTTTCCTCCATCAAATGTCCCCTGACATCCTAGCTCTGTGTGAGACTAATCTCATCTCCTCAATAGCTTCTTCTGACTTCTCTGTTCCTGGCTACTTTCCCCTCTTCAGAAAGGAATCCAATGTCCACATGCATGGGCTTGGTGTTTACGTCAGTGAACGCCTGCCTCTAGCCAGGATGATTTCTCTTGATTCCCCACATCGTTCTCATATGTGTTTCCGTCTCTCCCTTCTCTCAATTAGCTACCTCTTCTTTCTCTATCGCTCCCTATCATCTCTCAACTGCTCCGTTCTTGACAGCATCTCCAACAATATGGACAAGGCCATTTCCTCCCACCCGTTAGCCCATATATTTTTGTTTGGTGACTTTAACGCCCATCATGCTGAATGGCTGCATAACTCCGCCATAGATCTTGCTGGTGTACACACCATGGATTTTTTTGTCACGCAGGTGGTGAAGTTCTCCACGCGTTTCTGTAATAACTTTAACGGACACGATTCCCTACTAGATCTGTGCTTTACCCCCACCCCTCACTCTTGCAATATCGATCAACTCTGCCATCTTGGAAATTCTGATCATGCATTTGTTTCCGTCAATATCTCCATCCACCTCTCCTCCACTCACAAACCTCAGACCAGCAGAATATCTTACTGCTACCAAAGAACCGCTTGGGACTCGTTACACGACTTCCTGAGTGACGTCCCTTGGAATAAAGTATTTAGCCTTCCTGTTGAAGACTGCGCGGCTGAGGTCTCTTCTTGGGTTAAGGCTGGCATCGATGCTTTTATCCCTGCCAGAAAGTTGAGAATAGCATCCCACTCATCCCCCTGGTTCACTCCTACCTGCTCAGCTGCCATCACCCACCGAAATCACTTCTTTCGGCTTTACCTGAGTCACGCGTCAGATCATAACAGGCGCCTTTTTGCCTCGGCTCGTAATTAATGCAAGCAGGTTCTTAATTTAGCTAAGCTGATGTTTGCAACCAGAATAAAGCAGCGCATAGCATTCCTTCCGTTCGGCTCCAAAGACTACTGGAGGCTCTGTAAAAACGTGCTGAACAACAGTAAGCCCTCAATCTCACTGCTAATCAACGAATTTGAGGTCCTCACCTCTTCAACAGACAAGGCTGAGTGCTCCACCCGCAGATTCTCCACTAACTCGATACTGGACTCGTCTGGAGTATCTGTACCCGACTTCCCTCTCGGAACCCAGACCCAACTGACTGACATCCTAATTACTCCCTGGGTGGTCTCCAAAATAATTTCGAAACTTGACCCCCATAAGGCAATCGGTGGCGACCGAATAACCATCATTGTCTTAAAGAAATGTGTTCCTGAACTCTACTCTGTTCTCTCTAAAGTCTGTAACTTCTGCCTTTCTGCTTCCTACTTTCCTGTCTGCTGGAAATCCTCCTCCATGGTTCATATATATAAAAATATTAGAGAACACTCTGACTCCGCTAATTATTGCCCTATCAACCTCCTACCGATATTTGTCAAAGTGTTCGAAGCCATCATCAACACCGAGGTGGTACAACATCTCCCAGCTCATAGACTCTTCTCTGACTAACAGTATGGCTTCCGCTTTACAAGGTCTACTGTTGATATGCTCACGACCATCACTGAGTATATACACCAGGCCCTCGTCAAAAACGGCGAAACCCGAACTGTGGCCATTGACATCTTCAAAGCGTTTGACAGAGTCTGGAATGCTGGTCTTCTATGTAAGCTGCAGGGTTATATGTAACTGGAGAATTGTTACTTTCAAACCGTACAATGAGGGTTGTATTGATCGGACAAGCTTCGCAATACTATCACATGAATGCGGGTGTCCCTCAAGGCTCTATTCTAGGTCCTACGCTTTTCCTTATCTATATTAATGATTTCCCTGACGTAATAAGATCCCAAGTGGGCTTATATGCTGATGACACTACGGTTTACTCTCGTCTCGATCAAAAATCTACCGAGGCTGAAAAAGCAAACGTCGCTGCCAAGATTGAAAAGGACTTCCAATCCGTGGTGAACTGAGAAATGGCACGTAAATTTTAATGCTTCCAAAACGAAGCTGCTATCTAATAAGCACCACAGGCAATCGTTCTCCTCGCCCATTAACATGGATTAAGCTTCTTTGGTGAAAGAGAAACACTGCGCCTCATCGGGATAACTCTCACACCAGATTTCAAGTGGAATAACTATATAGAATCCATAGCTAAACCCGCTGCTAAGAAAGTTGGTTTGTTGTGTAGGGCCAGAAAGTGTTAACCCACCCAAAAAAATCCTGCACATATACAAGTCTACCATCCGCCTGTGCATTGAGTATTGCTGCCATATCTGGTCCGGGGCTTCTGCTATCCACTTAGGTGTCCTCCACCGAATCCAACGGAGAATCTGTAATGTGATCGATCCCGACTTGGCAGCTCAGATACAGTACTTTTCTTACCGGCACAATATCTCTTCTACAAATATTTTCACGGCTTCTGCTCCGATGAACTTAGGTCACTGGTACCCCTATATACGAATTTCCTCGAACCACAAGATTAGTAACTAGGCTCCCACATTTTTACTGTGAAACCAATAAATTGTAAACACAAATTCTCTTCCAGCAGCTTTTTTCTCGAACTTCTCGCCTGTGGGATCATACATTATTTCCTGACAGTTACAATCTCCAAGAATTTAAACGTAAAGTCAATAGTCATCTCCTGTCTCACTAACGTACATCCTCTCTCTCATGCTTTTCTACATCCACCCCACTCTCATCAGTACTCTCTTCCCTCTCCTACTCTCTTCCTGACACCCCTGCAACCTCTCAGTCTTCATAACATTCCGCCTATGTGACCCCCTGCACAACAGTGGCAGTAAAATGCCTTGCTTGGGGCGACACAATTAAAAAAAATGCAGCTGTCTTTTCTGCCCCACAGTTTTGCATTTTTCAACTCTAGAACAACACTATTCTCTTGCTTACAAGATAAATACAATCTTCAAAACTTTAAATTCAACATTAATTGACATCTATGTTCTTGAACTTTTTTCGTGTTTTGTCTTTCCTCAATCCTCACTCTTCTTAGTTTCTCTTTTACTTTCACTTTCACTCCCTATAATTCCTTGCGTTCTAGTGATATTGCTGTCTAGTATGAGGTGCAATGATTAAAAGAATGTCACAAAAATATGTGTTTATGATCAGATAAATGTCAGAAGTTTGAATTCTGACTTTCAAGGCAAGCAAATGTATTTAAATTATGAGCGAAATTAACATCTTCTTCATTACAGGGAAGGGCATAACTAAGCTTTGTGAATATCTTTGTAATACTCATCAAAACTTATTTCAGTGATAACTCTTTAGCGATTTTCGTATGTGTATGTTTTGTACACACATATAAGATTTCATAGTTTTACTGTTGTATGACTGTTTTTAAAGTATGTGCAACAAGAAATGGATCTAAAGTAACCATTGCAAACATCTGGGAAAATGGTGTTCTTATTTTCTATACCTAATTCTACGTACTCAGTTTTTGCCACTTGAACCAGAAGGAATTACTTAAGGACTTCAAAGAGGCAACTCTTACAATCGAATATTTCTTTCTCATAACAAATCCAGGAAAGAAAAAGGGAGCGTAATCACTTTTGTTCACTTGCCAAAGGCATCCGACACTGTTAGCTGATTAGGAGTTTGGTAGCTCGCCATAACTTCTTACAATATTTATCCGCATCCATGAATCGCAACTCCTTCATGTCAGATGCTCCAGCGACTGAGATAATCTATTCAAATCTTTAATCCGACAAATACTTTTTCAGATTTTTCAGCATGATAGTGAAACAGGCTGATAGATGAAGAGGTCCGCGTTCACATCTGCATGGTTACAAGTAGAAATCCGATTTATAAGTAATGTTAAAACCACAGAATTACTAGATTACACCTGGACCCTCAAAAGACTTTTTCTACGTGCCGTGTATTTTTATGTCGTGGCCTATCATGAGTCTTTATAATATTCTGTCCTTGGTAAATCTTAATAAAGTTGGACTTTTTCATATCACTCATTATTCCTGTTTTTTAACCGTGTACAAATGCTCGTTAGTTAACTTTATTATTTTAGTCATGAAAGAAGATATACATTGAGAATACTTTTAGCCTCCGGCGATCCACCAATTATTTCATATTAATAAGGAAGCAGAAGGTCGTAGAAAATTTCGGAGTAGAGGCGTGAGCCATTTTATTTTATCCACCAACTGTGTGACAACTACAATTGAAAATAATCTATGCATGCTTAAGTTAATTTTTGTTACTGCTTCTTAAATAAAGGTGCAAATAACGCAAAAGAAAATAATAATAAGATTTAACTTGAAGGAAGAATTTACTTGATCACCTGTAGTCACTGCCCTAAAGAATACGTAGAGGAGAAACCTAAAGGATTTTAAAAGTCAGTATTTTTAATAAATTATTATGAAATTTAGTTTTAAAGTCAAAATTTTAAAAGTCATTATTTAATATTAAAGTTAAGAGATTCAAATAAAAAATACATTTTAGAGAAACCTAAAAGAATTTCGATAAAATATTATCTGAACGCAGAAAGCATATTTTGCAAAACATCTTTACTAATGCAAAATTTGTTTACAGTAATATGCTGTTAATAAGTTGGATTTAACAATTCATGCGTTAATTAAAATAAAATGTACATTAATAAGAAAAAAATGTAATGAACGTATTCTAACCTCTTTATCATATTTATATTTTTTTTTTTTTTGGTTCCTTCAATATTTTGAATTTCTTGGCTGATCTATTATCAGAATTTAGAGTATTTATTAATAAAAGTGAAAAAAATAAAAAAATGAAAGAAACAAAATTGACTAGAGTATATACCTTAGTACACCTAAAGAAAAATAAATTAAAATATAAAAATAACAACGTTTACAAATTTAATTTGATTTGTTTGTTTAGTGGCATATTGGACACCTTATGAGACATTTAATGCCAAAATTTAATATCTTGGGTGCTTTGAAGCAATAAAAATATGATATATGTTATTTTGATTTCCCAATTGAATACATAGTATTTGTCCCTCAGATTCTGTGCATATATATATGTTTGTGCAGACAAGATTATTAGATGTGATTATATCCGTGTTATATGTTGTAGTTTATCTGAAGTTATATATTGGAATACTGTTTGATTCCTTTCTTTCTTTCATCTTTTATGAGATTGTCCCGCATTAACTTTCATACTGAAGAACAGACACCACATAACGATCCAGTACTCTCTTTGTTTCTAGCAAAATATATTGTCTCTGAATACTTTGTTCAGATTCTGGAATGCGTCCTTCACCATACCATTTTGCTTACGGATCTCAGTGTCGCTCTTTCTGTCTTCTGTTAGAACACTTCAAGCCATTTAATATTTTGTACCTGCTAGATTTTAGTATCCTCCACCTGTAATTGGCAATTTGAGATATTCTCTTTACTGATGAATATGCATAGTAGTTTATTTGTAGCCATTTCTTTCGGCTTTTTCTGCTATCTTTTTTAGAAAGTCTGGTAGTTTTCTTTTCGTGTGCTATCAGCACTGTATCATCTGCGTATCATATGTTTCAGATTGTAGCTGCAAATGATGAATCATCCTGGCATAATTTCTAGGGTCCTCATATGAGTCTCGCTGTACAAGTTGATATTTTTTTTGCATAGAGTTTTGGGGTTTCTCTATTGATCAATAACCGGCACACTAGCAGGTGCTACCACCGCAGGTCAAGGTAGATTTGTGATCAACAGCAATTAAGACATGGTTCTACACCATTCAAAACATTTAATCCCAAAGAGAGGGGCCTTGATGCCGGATATATTGAAATATTTGCAATTGTTTCTAATTTGTGCATATTTATAAAAAGCGTTTTCGTTTCCTATACATGTATAATTATATCAATAAAAAATGCATTTCATTAAAAAACATCTTTAATCCGATGAAATAGAAGATGTAACGAGTAAGTTTTTCCCACTTTGTCATTAATTTGCCTACTACGTGTACAAGGCGTGAGTATATATATATATATATATATATATATATATATATATGTGTGTGTGTGTGTGTGTATATATATATATAGATAGATAGATAGATAGATAGATAGATAGATAGATAGATAGATAGATAGACGGTTTATAATAGCACTGTATGGTTACATAAATTTCTCATATATTCGAAACAATACTGTTCTTCTTCACGTGATATTTTAAAACATATTGTGAAAATGATTTATTTATAAAATATGAAATGAATACATGTTTATTTAAAACATTAAGGTGTTTTAGTTGGAGGAAGTTAAACAGTATGCCTCTAGTTGTGTCAATATTGCTCAATCAAATGTTATAATTACGTTGAACTATGGAGTTGATTATTTGGGTTGCGAAATGGTACAAACTAGAATAATGCCAAGACATGACACATTTTAATTTTGTCTCCTAAGATACATACTGGTAAACGTAAATATTTTACATGGGTAGAGAATAGTTTTTAACAGCAGGGTGGATTTTAGGTTTGTTTCTTTTTTTTTAATGTTTGACTTTCTACTATCTCATAAGTGAAAAAATTTAATTTTATGTAAGGATTAGAATCAAGTCATTATTTTATACTAAGGTATATTGGAGTTAAGAAATACAAATAAGTATTGTATGAGTCAATTATTTAGTAAAATAATTTTTAGGTAATATTGAAGCATAAGTTATAAGTAAACAATCGTAAATAATTTGATTTTAAAGAAAAATATTTCTTCTCTAAAATGTCTCTCCTTAATTCACCATTAGTTTTAAAATATCACCTGAACAATAACAGTATTGTTCTGAAACCTGAAATTATTTTTGTAGTGTTATAATGATTTTTTAAACCATTGTAATGAGAAAATTACAATATTAAGCTTTTTTGTGAAAGTAAATATATTTTATAAAAGTAAATTATGAAAATCTGGTTTTAGTCTGTCTGTTCTTTCAATTTCTTATAATACATATATATATATATATATATATATATATATATATATATATATATATATATGCGCGAACACACACACAGATGCACATACATATATATATATATATAAATGGATATATTAAACAGAAAATCTTAGCGGAAAATATTTTTCTATCTATCTATCTAACAATCTATCTATCTATCTATCTATCTATCTATCTACAAGGAATTTCGAAAGAATATATAAAGAACGTAATATCTTTTATTTTTGATCGGCGAATAACCGATATCTTGTCCATTTACTCTGAAAGTAGTCGATTTCTTATTGTTTTCTTTTCAAGTACACTTATATTAAACCACGGGAGTGTTCAAATGAAGAATTATTTTGGTAAAGTTTAGTTGTCTTTCTTTAGCGCCAACAGTACTTGTTAGTATAATGACAAGGATAAAACCCTTGAAGCATCATTGCTAAACTGAGTTTAAAAAAAATAATCGCCACTTCCCTTCTTAGGAAGGGCAATCGATTAGTTCACCAATGTTCATTTTTAGATACATAAGATGTTTAAATTGGCTGCTATTTGAAAGAAGAACGTTGAAAATTTGGATTTTTTTTTAGAACTTTTGAAGTTTATTGTAGCGGTGGACACGATGATTATATGACATTTACATCCCACTAGTGAAGAACAGTAAGTATATTCACAGGTGTGTATGTCATATATGCAAGTATATGCCATATAACAATTAATAACACAGGATAAAGTATGTTTTATATAAGTAACAGGAATTAACTAAGCCTGTTTATATTTCGAAATGTCTAGCTGAAGAAAGTAGAAAGAAAATAATACAATTAGACTACAAGATAATATGAATGCATGGTCATCAGCGAAAGAGCAGTCTAAAATGCCAACTTGAGGTGGGAGATACTAAAATCAAGCAGGTTCAAAAATTTAAATACTTAGAAAGTGTTCTCCCAGAAGACGGAAAGTGCGACACAGATCCGAAGGCGAATTACCATAGCGAAGACGCATTCAAGAAGTAGAGTATTAAGAGACAAGAACATTTAAGATAGTACTCGATTGTTATGTGATGTCCGTTCTTCAATATGACAGGGAATGCTAGACAATCTCATCAAACATTAAGGAAAAAGTTGAAGTAAATGAAATCTTTTTTCTACAGAAGAATGTTGCGCATATTATGGATCGTGTACGTGAGCAATGATGAGGATTCGGAAAGAATGGAAAAGAAAATTACATTAATAGTCAGCGCCAGAAAAAGACAGCTAAAGTTTCTGAGACATGTAGTTAAAAAAGAGGTCTTGGAAAAGACAGGCCTGATAGAAGGAAAGTGAGACTGTGGAAAATAGCCTGTAA
Organism: Ascarosepion bandense; assembly: GCA_037127315.1. Lineage (NCBI taxonomy): Eukaryota > Metazoa > Mollusca > Cephalopoda > Sepiida > Sepiidae > Ascarosepion > Ascarosepion bandense. Next base: position 88,845 of record JBBBDQ010029732.1, on the reverse strand, counting down.
CTTACTTGTCGGGCTTGAGCAGGTGGATGACAGAGCGGGGTTTGATTGGAGTAACAGGAGAAAGCGTACTATGAGTCACCAGGGATAGAGAAAGGTGGAAGGCCATGATCGCCTACGCCCTGAATGGACATTGCACATAAAAAACGAAGAATGTTAAGTCTGTAGTATTTCTGCACAATTTTCAAATGTAACTTTTTCTTCCATTGAAAATGTATATTTTGCAATATAGAAAATGGAAAATATATGTTATTATATATACTTATAGATATGAATAAAAGTACTCTCTTTTAAATTCCTAAAATATTGTTTAAATGCATACAAAGAGATACTTTTTTGCATATATGTGTGATTTTTATTACTTAAACATTATTTTAGTGTAACATCTTATGCCCGGGTTGGCTGACTACCCTCGGGGAAAATCCTGGCCGAGACAGCACCAATTGTGACGCCTTGTGCTCGGGGCTGGTCATCTAATTGTGACGCTCGTTCTCGTTGACAGCCGTGACGATCCCGGTTGTGACACTACCACCCGGCTGGCCGGTTGGTTTGGTCGCTGTTGCTGGTCGTGACGATCTCGTCCGATGATGTCGCCACAAAAGCTGATTTTCAAGACGTCTCTTGCAACAGGCCGCCACTGTACCAGGTTGTGAATTGATCCCAGAGGTTGCGTTGTCCAATTTTAGTAGTCGCCTCTTAGAGCCAGTCCAGACAATGGTCCACACTTGTGGTTAAAAAAATGGGAGACGGTGTCAAATTAGTGGATATTCGTATTTGAGTAGGCACTTTTATTAAACATCATTTATATTTTTTAAATTCATTTTCGTCTCTAGTTCTGAATATTCATGAAATCATATTAAAAATATTACGCTTTCTGATAGGATTCGAATATAGAACTATCTTTGCCGAAGGAACTATCTTTAAATCCAATATGCTCTGAAAAAAATAACCTAAAAGTCAAATTAGTCAGGCAAGGTTCTAAATGTATCTCATTGCAAAAATTATCTCGTCAAAGATTTACCAGAATTTTACATATCAGAGAAACTCATTCTTCTTTGCTTAAATGTACAGTTTTTATCACTTCAAATGTAATTTTAGTGTATGTTCTTATATGAGTAGGTGCTCTGTTTATTTATTAAACATTATTTATTTTTAGGGTTATTGATTTTCGTCTACAGAACTGAATGTTCGAGAAACTTTATTAAACTCTGTTTATATGTGTTCCGAATGTGTGGACAATGGTTAGAGGTGTAACGTGATGCCTATTGAGGTTGGGTGTCGTGGGTTTCGTGGGCTTCTCAAATAGGCATCACTGGCCGTGGTTTAAAAAGCCCTTAGCACCGCATTCGAACAACAGTACAGAACGCTTCTAGTTGAATTTGGTCGAGATCAAAGCAACAAGCAAACAAAATTCGCGCAAAATCACGATGTAATATGCGCAAGTGAGATATTTGTGTGGTCATCTATAACGTATTTTTCTTCCTTTACGAGCGCGTTAATAACGGCAAACGCGTTCATGAAATTTCATTGCCGATACAAACTGCAAAGAGGAACGATCGTTTTATTGACTTCTTTATGAAAATATACATGAGGGACAATTAACAAGTTTATTTTCATACCTTGCCTGGTGGCAAACGCTGCTGGTGACGCCAGGGGTGGCGGTCCAGCCATAGCCACCGAAACCGTGACATCACCCCTGGTCTGCGGCTGATGAAGACAAGTTATCGCACGTGCTAACACACGTTGTATGTTACAAATAGAGTAATTATTAAATCCCAAGTGATGAATGATTCACTTTGTTCACTTTGCCTATAACACACTAGCATAAATTAATGAATAAATTAATGAATGAATATCTACCGAAAAATGTAGTGGGAACTGCTCGGATATCCTGTTACAGTTAACGAATGAGGAAAGAAGTTTCTATTTTACATAATAAACCTATAAATTATCAAAAGCACCTCCGTTTAATTCAGAACTCGATATAAATCCTATAGTAAAATAATATCCAAAAAACTCGTTTGTCGAGCATATCCAAATGTTAGCGTTGATAGTTTTTCCAATGTGACAGATATCTGCTCAGGCATGTATGTATTTGTTTAGAACAAATATCAAGAGAAAATAAAGATAACGATTGACATTATATTTAGATTTTTGAGGCTCAATGTTGACTGGGAAGCAAGAAGCTAGGAGAGAGACCCACAAGCGTAAAATGCGATAGAAGATGTTACCACGGAAAGCTAGCCGTTTTAACTGTAAAATTGTGCGACTTTGCCTCCAGTCTAATACCACGCATACATTCATATTATTTGGGTATCTTAGAGGAAAGTTTACCAGAACAGTTACTATAAAAATATTAATAGAAATTGCACAGGAAATCTACATTATGGTGGTCAGGACTATTAACATTGCAGATTCTTATTCAAATTTCATTCAAAGAATCTTTAAATACATGATAGAACTAGATCGGATGTGGCAGCAATATTTGCAGCAATATTTGCAGCAAGGACAAATGGTAGATTATATATATGTTAGATTGATTTTGGCGAGAAAATTATCTAACACGACATATCTTCAGACTTAGCAATTGATTCAATAGAATATTTCCACTTCGCGTAAGCTGAAAAACCTTTAGGCCAAAATGGCGAAATTTGTAACTCTTCTGGAGGCTAACATTAGCCGTAACGTCAAAAAGTGTTTTCTGATATAATTAATAAAGAGCAATTTATACTGAAGCTTATACTGCAAGAATGGATGTTATTTGCAGAGAGAGCTCATAACCTGGGTTATTCAACAAGCATGAATAAGGACAGCATTTTAAAAAACTTCAAAAGCTTCGTTTTCGCTTAACTATCGATGAGTTCAAATATCAGTCACAATAGTTGCGTAAGCCCTTGCTGAGTTTTAATTTTCACATATTTCTCAAAGTCACCCTTCTAACAAACCGATCAAGCTATGATTTGATACCTGGTCTCAGGGTCGAAATATGAACTTTCTAACAACCCAGTCGGTCTTATTTTATCTCTACTTTCTCTCTCTGTCTCTATCTTTAAGCTAACATGTTTCACTTTAACAAGCATTTTCAGAGAAGTTTTAAAGAAATCTTTAAAAATTGTGAACGGGAGATATGTTAGATTAAAGACATTTTTCACACCTGATCATTGTATTCATCTTGTCAGATTTCTATACATATATTTAACTCATATTGTTATTTGTATTTTCTCTCTGCGTTTGTATCTACCTATCTAGCTGTATATACATATATAACCGTACTGATGAGCTGTGATACGGCGAAACAGATCTGTCTGCGGATGACAATATATATATATATATATATATATATACAAATTAAAATATATATATATATATATATATATATATATATATACATATTCTAATTACGGTGTGTATCCGCAGCAATCAATAGTGCTTGATAACCGCATTCCACTGCTTATATATGTTGAATATAGTGCATTCTTACCGCATGATTATAACAGATTTTCAACAATGATAGATAGATAGATAGATAGATAGATAGATAGATAGATTAAAACAGCGAGCATAAGAGAGGCATAAAAACCTGTAGACTCAGCTCAATCACAATTTTTGCGAATAATGTTTATTACATTTCTTTTTCAATCAATCGTATCCATATCGATGTACTTACAACATAAATCATCGTCAACCAGAAGGCACATTTAGTAATGCATATACCTTGATGAATATAAAAGGAATGAACTGACTTAGCTTTGCTTAATGAGATATTCAATTAGTCTACTACATTATGTTCATACATGAAATCGCCGAGAAAAAGCAGCGTCCTCATAGATAATTTACTTTTTCGTCATCTGCCGTAGAGCCAGTGGGCTATACCTTAAACCATTCTTGTCATTTTAATGAATTGCCTAGAATGGACATGAAACTTCGGTTCAATCTTATCACATTAATACGAAGCTTTTCTGATAGATTTACGGCCGGTTGTAAATAGATTGTCCGTAGAAAACCTTTGGACCGGCTGTATTTTGAAAGTGATTTACACAAACCTATTCGTGGCCTGTAGCCACATTATGATGGAAAGCCTGTAGGGAGCAGTATTGAACACTTGAATGACACTTGCTCCGTATATACCAATCACTGGAACAAGTCCCCTCTGACGTGATCGCCGGGAAATTATCTCCGTTGTGACATATTCCAATGAAAAATGTATAGGCTTTCACAAGATAAATATTAAAAATATTTCGACATACAATCACTTTGAGTTATATATTTGGTTATATTAGTACTACTGAGCTTTTAACGCGACTAACCTATACGCTATAGTTATATTCATATTGCTTATGTGAACCATTGTGTTTATTGATTAATATTAAAAATAAATCTTTCTGAAACATAAACTCTGATCTGAAATTCGAATGAAATCGGTGATGACATATTTCATGTTGCGTCTTCAAATTGCAGCATATGAAATTCATAAAGTTAGTACACTTTCAAATATATCCGTGTACGCGTCGGTTATGACAAAATTAGTATAGATGATAAGGAAATTGCACGTAGGATAGGGGGCACTAGTAGAAGTTATCTCCGATATCTCAAAATACTGCTTGTTTGTGATACAGACAAGCAGTATTGTGTCACTCCAGAACGTAGATAATGGCCATCCACAAATTCCTTTCTCATTTAGCTCTCAATAAACTTTTCCTATTTTCGGTAGCCCTCTCCACATTTACAGCCATTTACTCAAGCTTAGCAAGTATGCCACATGTTCTAGTCATCTGTACTTCATCTGTACCGTGAGTATCACAATTGCTAAGCCCTACGTCCTCAGTAAGCCCTAGAAACTACAGCTGTCTCTTCCTGGTGCGAAGTTTTCTTTCTTGTTTTCATTTTCTCAAAAACATTTCATTTACTCACATGTTCAATACTCGATATATTAGGCATATTTCTACAGAACCATATTTCTACTGCTTCAGGCCTCGTCTTCATTTTTGAAGAGATTGGTTGAGCACTCACGGCCATACAGGAGGACAGATATCACATTGGTGTTGAGTTTTCTTTTCCTTATTTGTCAAATGTTTACCCATTACTTAGTTTTCTGTATAACTGTTAGGATCCTTCCTTGGCTAACCCGATATGTCTTTGGATGTCAGTGTCATACTTTCCGACTTCTGTTAAAACAATTCTCAGATATTTAATTTTCCGTACTTGTTTGATTTTGCTACCTCCGATTTACAATTCGTACTTTGGACTCCTTTATTGCTAGCTAACATTCATTCTGTCTTCTTGCAGTTGATGTTTATTTTTTTCTCCTTTTCCGTCCCTACCTTCTGTAAATTTTTGTAGGACTCTTTTTGCGTTTACTATAAAGACTGTAACATCTGCATATTTTATGTTGTTTAGAATTTAGCCGCCAACATGAATTCCTCTAGTTCTCTCAGAATCTCATTCTTTTATAGATTAAATATATCCGGCGAGAAGACACATCCTTGCTTTACCCCATTTTTATTACAGTATTTCTCCAAACCCAAAATATTAACCTAAGAACTCCAAATTTTTGCATAAGTAAACCCTAATATCAATGACATGCACAGCGTCCATCACATTCAGAAAAGTATAACTATGCACTGTAAACTTTCTTTTTCTAATACCAGTGACTAAAAATTGCTTCGTGTGAATGAGACATTAGTGGATTAAAGATTTCTGGTATAAGGGATATCGGCTTGGAATGAGAAATCGGAGAGTGGAGTTCAAATTTCAATTGAATACGTTGCACTACTTACTCGTAAATATAATTGTTAAAAGTATTAATCCATCACTCCTCCTCCAGCTATAGGTTGTATAGCCTTGGTTGGCAACCAATTTATTGCGGAAAGTAATGGCAATCTACTGCAAGCAAATATTCTGCCGACTAAGCCATGCATTGAAAAGACCAAATTGCCCAAGCATGTATCCCCTCCTTCCGCCAAAGACTTAGACTGACGCTATAGAAACATAAACTAAAAAAGATGCATTCCTTCTAACAAAAGCAACACACAACATGGGACACTATATTTCTTGAAGTGAAATAATGATATGATTAATAAGTTCATTTCCGATACTACTTTAAGAAAAAATATGGCGAGGAAACTTAATATCTCGTAATAAAGGGTTCCAAATTCATAGCATCTGATGAAAGCTGGAAATTAATACGGCCGAAACTTCTTAAGCATGGCAATAAAGATTGGCACAATAGTCCGAATAATGTAAATAGTAATGAAACTTTAATTATGCTTTTTAAATTTTCTAAATTTTGACTCTGGACTGAAAATCTCAAACCTGTCTATTTAAGTAAACACTGTTAATAGAATGTCAAATGCGTTTATGATCAGATGATGTTTGGAACTTACACAGAAACGTATCTTCGATGCCTTTCTGCTCAATTAATGTATTTGTACAGCCAAGCTGAAGAAAATGTTTACCCATATATCTCAAATTATTACTTAACCGACTATTTTAATACAATTATTTATAAGAAAGTTAATATATCTAGATGTTATTCAGAAATAAATTTCTATTTTTTTATAAACTTGTTCTCACATATCTAGACTAAAGACCGAATCAAGTTCGAGGGCAAATGTATGTAGTTCTGGTAATCATTTTCTACTTAAATAATACGCAAAATTTGGATTTACAAGAACCGATTTATAATTAGATTAATTTTTGTTTGCTTCATCCAAATAAGTCTATTTCCGCAAAATAAGAATATTTTAGATTCGCAATTATCCGCTAATGAAGTTTAATTTTTTTTACACTCGTCACGAAGTTGCATAGACTTTAGATAATGACGTACAAGCTACAATACCGTAAGCCTAGTTTCAAACAAGGTATTTTGATGTGTAAATCCCGTAGAAAATGTTAATATTCTCATAATTAAGCAAGTTCTAATCCGACATATGTCGATTGTCAACAGAGAGTGACTTCTTAATACTATCGAGTTGAGAAATCAATCTCATCCTGTTGTATTCTTAGTATGAGCCTAGTACATGTTATTCCATGCCTAGTAAGCGAAACTGAGGAAACGAATCGATGTTTTTGCTAGCATGAACATAGACATTTCCTAAATGAATGTTTCAGTGTTCAGGCCTTGTTCAAACAGTTATCACGCCAGATTTACAGAAAGTTTTATCTTAGTTTCAATTTCTGTAAATCTGACATGACAAACAGTTTGAGCAAGGCCTGAACAGGTCAACCTGTACTCTGGTTTTCGGATTATGCTAGCAGTACAATAGGATGAAATATTATTCGAATATAACCACACGTTGGCACTTTGTAACATTCTTTACATATATAAAACACTAAGAGGGCATTCCTTACGTGTTAGTGATGGGTATTTTAGTACTGTATTTAGCCGTACGCAAAAATTTAAATGTTTATTATAGTGTTTTTATTTTGAAAGAATATTGGTAAATTGTTCTTTCGTTGAAATGTTTTCAATTAAAATTATCTTACTTTAATTAGACACACGCCATACTTATATTTATGAAAATATATTCTATTAATATTATATGAGATAATTTGTCATATTAATAAAAGGTTAAGTAAAGATTTATTAGAAAATCCACTATACCATATCTCTAGGTTTGTCTCAGTGCTTTCTGATCGGACGTGCTTACAGTTGGTATTATTGTGGTCACGTGATCAAATGTCGAGCTTGATTCCATCAATCATATCCTCTCCGCTAAGCGGTATGGCTCTCGGGGGACAGAAATTCATTGGAGCCATTTAACACAATATGGCAACATTTATTTACAGCACAGAAATGTGTAGGAATGAATCGAGAATTCTTCAAACGTCCAGACAAGTGTAACACAGGAAGAATGAGTAGCATACACGTCAAAGCTCACCACACGCGAAGTTTCAGCAGCTTCGAGTGAAGCTAATGGCGAACTGGCGAAATATGTATAACACTACACTTGCTGCGTCCAGTCAACCTCCCTGAAATTTGACTAATTCCGCCCACGTTGTGTTCCTGATGTTAGATTAGCCAAAACAGGACCGCTTATTACCACTTGACAAGGCTTGTCTACACATGCAAGTTATTTGTTTATGTTAACAGCCAGATTCAAGACACCAAGGACACGTTGTAGATTCATAAATATATATATATATATATATAGTCATCCGCAGACAGATCTGTTTCGCTGTATCACAGCTCATCAGTCCGGTTAAACTCCGATTGCTTTTAACCCAGGATTGAAACCCGACCGAAGTGGCGTCAGTCGACGATATCGAATAAGTACAAGATTACAAGCAAGTTAAAATTAGTAAAGAAAAAGAAATACCAGTTGGCAGGTATTTCAGTAGAATGTTCATGTTGTATTATTTTTACGGGACGATCAGTTTGGTGAATTTGCTGTATTTCTCACTCCCGTCGTTTTCATCTTTTTCTAGCAGCAGGCGAGTTTTCTGGCAGATGATATTTTACATATATTTTCAACCTCTTCTTCAAAGATTGATCAATTTCCTTTTGCATTCTGATTTTGTTAAATATGCAGGAAAGAGCGATGTACGGTTTTCATTTCTCTCCCTCTTCATAAATTTACTAGCTCGAAATGAAAACAATTACATTTAATCATTTCCAATTTCAACATTAAACACAATCCCTCTATTTGTCTGCCTGCTTTTTTTTCAATTATCCTTTTAACCCAGTACACATGAAATTGTTCATGCGACATTTTTCTCTAGGTTCACCCATTGTCAAAGCCTATTGACAGATAATTTTCTCGAATCACTTTGATGAATTCGCTTAAAAAACTTGTACTCAGTAAACTTCGCATCTGTGTTTTTTGACCTGTTAACGCTTCGGTTACTTTTCCCGACAATTTTAAAGAAAATATTCTCACCTTGAAAATCACTAAAAATTAAAGCCAAAACTCTAAAAATAGGGTTACATATAATCGAGAGAAATAGAAACTTCTATGCAGATTCGTATCATTGCTGCTTGTTTCTCTTTGGTGCACACTGCAAAACTGAAATTGGCGCAATCAAGCTCAATCTTCAGTCACCTTCAGTAGTACCAACTATAAGTACGGACCAGGAGAGGACAAACTTAAACTTACATTATGGGTAGATCGAGGATGATTTTTGACCTACCCTCATGTTTTTCGTTAATTAGCATATTTTGTTTGTTGGGAGTCTGCATTGTTTGAACATCTATATAAGTATTTTGTGCAATCCAAACATGTTTAATTATTAGCAAGCTTTTTCAGCAATGATAAGCAAGCTTGACTGATCCTGATTGAGTAATGTGTTCGATTTTCACGAGATGATTCATTCTTGCGGTTGTGTACTACATTGTAATGGTTACCAAGACTGTCTTCATTACAACTCAGTAGTGAGGTCGTATCTCATTAGATACTTTCTGTTTTCGACATTGTAGTATATGCAAGCTAAATTATATAAATTACTATATTTAAGCTAATTTTTAAACTTCTCGAAAGACGTGACTGACGCTATTAGGTGTGTGTGTAGATTCATCCTAACCTACGTTTTTCTTATATTTCTCGCATTTAATGCAATGCTGGCCCCGTTAAATATATACAAATACTGTTCTCGGGAGACTTTATCGATTTGGAACCAAATTATATCCGGCTTGAAACTGACCACTTAAATCCAGATATTTCTTCTAGCGGACAGAACTTAATTTGTTACATGACTGCTAGATGTATTTGTTGAAAACAGAGTGAATTATTTTCAATTGTCTTTACTGAAAACATTTTTGTTCTTGTTTTTCTGAACAAAGTGAGTCATGATCAGATAAAGAGGTTTAGCTTATAATATTGTAAAGTCAAGTCAGAAAGAAATCAACAGTTGATGGAGAGACGTAAAAGAAAAGAAAATAATTACAATTGTCTACAAATCCCTGGAAAGCAAATTTGTCGAACGAACTAAGTCCAATCATAATTACGTTATTTACAATCGTATGATTATCAGTATTTTGTTGTTGTTAGTAAAACATCCCTGTTTTCACTAGGTCTTTTTAACAACCAGGAAATTTCGAACTGAAAACTTCATTTAATCTTTATCACTTTAAGCGTAATTTTCTTTCGTGGTAGTACCTACTTGAGTAGACTCCATTCCTTTATTATACGATATGTTTTTTTCTTTTCTAGGAACGGCCTAAATGTTCGAGAAATTAAAAAAACTGTAACAGAAATGTAAAAATAAATCTGAGTAGAGAGAGGTCTCGTTGAATCCAATATCTGTTGACCAACTGAGCTACAAAGAACAAAATAGTATGACAAGACTAGAATTGTACTTTTAAGTGAAGCTTCTCTCGTCATTAATATTTTGCAATTTTCATATCTGCACAGTTTCCTATCTAAACGTAAACACAGATTTTTAAAAAGGATTTTTATTTATCCGACATGCTGTTATCTCTTTAGACCTTATATTTTCATATTGTTTTAATTGGTGTGATAATAGAATAATCACATCCCATATTCCATCTCGCTTGTAACCATCCATCACAATAAAATTAATGTTTTCTAGCATTTGAATCAAGTTTAGGCTTCATAAGTTTCTACTAAGATTTGTTTCTATATAAGTGTGTGTTACAGAATGCAATGCCTAAGGCCAAAATATTTAGCGATTCGCCATATTGCATCGTTGCCCCGGCAATCTGACAGAGCTGGGTTGTCTGGGTTTTCAATGTAAGTCCAAACGACTTGAATTCAACAGAGGATATCAAGAGTCAATGCCACCCACACACAAGTTCGAGCCCGTTTAACACCAGATGCGGAGAGAAGCTGATCCAAAATGCATATGCCTTCCTGTGACGTTTTGTGACCTACTGCCTTGAAACCAAGCTGTCTATCTTTAATTAAAGGAATTTTCTTCTTCTCAGTGGCGTGTTCCTTCAGGACGTAGGCGATCATAGCCTTCTACATCTCCCTATCCCTTGTAGCTCTTAATATCTCTTTGTGGTTACTCACCCAAAACCGTGATTGCCATCTATTTCCTCAAGCCCATCATATATATCATGCGTTGCATTTCCCTGACTCTTTTTCTTTTTGTCTGGTGAGTAACTGATTCTCCTAGCTCTACTTCCTAATGTCCCAAAACATTAGCTGTCTTTTTCTGATGTTACGTATAAGTTTAATTTACGTTTCCATTTGCTCAGATACCTCGACGTTGCTCTCATGTTCAGTCCATGGCATCCTCTGCATTTTTCTGTAAAACCACATTTCGGGAGATTCAAGTCTTTCCTTCATTTTTGATGAGATTGTCCAGCATTAGCTGCCATATTGAAAGACAGGCTTTACACAAAAATCCAGTACTCTCTTCTTTGTTCTCAACAACATTTTCTTATCACTCAAAAACTCTATTCAACTTTTGGAATGCATTCTATGACATGCCAGTATATTTTGGATCTCAATGCCGAACTTTCCGCTCTCTGTTAGAATATTTTCCAGGTATTTAAATTTCAGTGCATTGTTGATTTTTGCATCCCCGTTTTGTACTTGGCATTTGGGATCTTTTTTTCCTACTGAACATGCATTCAGTGTTCTTGTAGTTTATATTTAATCCTTTATTTTCGATTTCTTTACCTACCTTCGGTAGGAGGTCATCTAGTTGCCTCTTTATGGTGTTATCAGCACTGTATCATCTGCGTATATTATAGTGTTTAGATTGTAGCGGGCCGATGACAAATTCTCGTATAAGAAAGTGATGTGTCTTTTCACGAGATCTATTCAAACTGTAAAGCGTGGAAATCCTGAGGGAACTAGAATTCGTTATTTTTCACTGTACCTCAAGGAAATACTCCCCATTGGTTAAAGGTGTTAGTTGTATACAGGGATCTGACTCGAAGCGTCACGTGAACAATCTACCATAGTGAACGAAATAAACAGTTCAAATCAAAATTCTGATGACCTGAAGAATTTCAAATCATATAACAGTCAAAACGACATGAATATGGCAACAAAGAAATCCGGTATTAATCGATATTTACTGTCCTGTAAATTACTCTTTCCTCTTCCCACTCATTACTAATGTGTGTGCTTCTACACTCAGTAACCTCTTGAGTCTTAGTTACTTTACTTATTTGCATAGATTGATAATGATTATAAAAAGTCATCGAACGTCAGACTCACGTGTGCCATAACGTAGTCACGTGAGCTCTCCTAGCAATAACAACAACAACAACAACAACAAAAAAAATACTAAGAACAGCAAAAATGTGTTGCATATATATATATGAAAGAAAGTAATGATATAAACGAATTGCTAACTTTCCTTATGTTTGATATATATACTTTGTCAGGAAACTTCAATAGATATTAGAAAACGCCATCTCAGTAAATTTGAGGAGTCAAATTTTCTAACAAAATTATCCGAAAATAATTGTGTTAATAAATTTCAGCCAACCGTAACGTTAATTGTTTATTCAATGAATGCCTGTAAAGGAAAGGATAATTCACGATGAACAGTAATCATTTATGAAACTTATTACTTAGAGATATTACCTGTTTCTACAAATTTGGCATCGAGGTTTTTGCAGAATTATATAGGCTGCCGTTGAAAAGGGACATAAAATATATTAAAATGCAAAACTGGATTTCGTAACAACTAATACAGAAAAATAAAATGATAAAGGAATAGAAATGAAAAACATGATAAAACAAAACTGTAAACAAAAGAAAAGACAGCTTAAGACATTAAACGAAACGTATACAATTTATAAATTGCAATAAATCACGCTGTATTTTATTATTAATATCGGACCGGGACAAAATGCAATATCTGATTTCTAACCCACCAACATTTTTCCAGAGTTGTTGGACTTCATTATAAACGTGAAATTATTTTATTTCTTATATTCATTTATACTCACTCTCTTTTTCTGTGGACACTGTACACTTATCAAAGTATAATTTATTTGTAATCCTGAAAGCATTGTTAGTTCTGGGTGTCAGAAACCCAAAATATTTTTGGATTTTGTGTTTTTTTTTAATCATTTCACCCCGGGCAAGGCGTAAATGCCACTGATGTGCGGGGGGCTATATAAATGTAAGATAATTAATTAGAGGAGAGAGAAGAGGATTACAAACCAATTAGAAAGAAGCAATAGAAAGATGAAAATGCAGGTGTGATGACAGTTGCAAGGAGGGAGAGAAAGGGAAGGATATACTGGGTGTGGGAAGGGCTAGAGTCAAGTTGTTAGTAGATGAGTATTGGCATTTAAATTTATGGAGATTGTAGCCGTCAGGAAAGCAAGAATATGGGAGCGAGTTCCACAGGCGGGAAGTGCGAGAGAAGAAGCTGCAGGAGTAGAATTGTCGTCTGCATTTGTCTAACCTAACTTGAATGGGTGAGACCCAGTTGCTATTCTGGTTGCACGAGTAAACACCTGTTGAAGGGGCACCAGTGACCTAAGTTCTTCTGAGCAGAAGCCATGAAAGTACTTATAGAACAGATAAAGGGAGGCCACATTTCGTCGGTGGGGAAGTGGCTGTAGTCGAGCTGCCAAGTCAGCACCTATCACGTTACTAACACTCCTTTGGAGCCTGATGAGAACTCTGAGATGAGCGGCAGGGGCGCCTGAGCATAAACGGCAACAGTACTCCATGCAGGGTCGAATGGTAGACTTGTATATATGCAGGAAGGATTCCGGCGGAAAGAACATCCTGGATCGACACAGTGACCCAAACTTCTTAGCAGTTGATTTAGCTATGGATTCGATGTAGCGGTTCAATTTGAGATCAGAAGAGAGTTTAAAGCCGAGGAGGCGCAGTGTATTGCACTCAGGGAGAATCGCTTGGTCCATGCTTATGGGAGGCAGGAGAGGTTGCCTGTGATGGTTGACAGACAACAGCTTGGTTTTGGACGCATTGAAGTTGACAAGCCAAAACTTGCCCCAAACCACCACACAGTGTAGATCCCGTTCAAGGTCAACAGCGAGATTATGTCTGTCCGCAATGCCAGATTTCTTACTGGGGCGGGAGTATATTGTGGTGTCATCTGCGTAGATGCCTACTTGGGATTGATCTCATCTGGGAGGTTGTTGATGAAAATAAGGAAGAGCGACGGGCCTAGGAAAGAGTCCTGGGGGACACCGGCATTCGTGCTGTAGGATGAAGAGGCATGCCTATTCAAAAAGACCTTCATTTTGCGTTTGTTTAAAAAAGACTGGATTAGATCAAGCAGGCGTCCGGTAATGCCGTAACCCCGTAGCTTGCAAAGGAGACCAGAGTGCCAGATCCTGTCCAGAGCAACTGCCCGAGCCTTGCCTGACTCATCAAGGGTCTGGATCATGTACTCCGTAAAGGTTGTTAGCATATTGGCAGTGGACCTGACAAAGCGGAAGCCATATTTCTTACAAGGAAATAAATGATTTATGTTTATATATTTTGTCCTCAAAGGTCGTATTCACAGCTGCCATATTGTGATGGTACCGTATCCTACTTAGCTGTATTTTCGAGACAGTTTCTTACATTGGCTGATGATAATGTTTTTCTGGAATTTTACTATATACAGCGACCTGCAAATTTTACAATATATAACAAAATAAGTTTTAAAGTTATTTCTGATAGTTACATTAATTATACATTTACTACTCGTAGAACATATATTAAGTATTCAGTTAAACAAATTTTACTAGAACGTTCCAAATTAAGATGGGGTTCTTTTTTAAATGTTTCATATTAATTTTAGGATTACTTTTAGAAATGATTAAAAGTATTGCGTCATTCTTTTTACTGATAACCGTTTTTTAAACATTGTCAAACTGGGGTAAAATCAAAATAATTGATCAAGACCTCCGTAAACGTATTTTTGACCATCATACAAATATACTTTTTCATGGGAAGATATCTAGTCAACTAAATATGACATTGAATTCAATTAATACGATAGTTTGTTACTAGACGACTTGTTCTTTCATTCGTTCCTAAAAAAGCTCTGTTCGTTCTAGACTGGTAACGGAACCCACGGCAAGATTATTAGCGGAACATTTAAGCAACAAACCCCGAGTCACTCTTAATGGCTAAAGGTAAGTGGAGTAAAAGTGATTATGGATACAATTATTCGTTAACTTCATCTATATGACAACTTTACGAGAACTCCAAGAAAAATAAACACTTTTTAAGCAAAGACATATTGTTGCTAGAGTGGATCTTTCAGACGAGCATTGTATCAAACCGGCAGTATTTTCGGAAAATATACTTTGTTCAGACGAAGCGAAAATTGAAACTTTTGGCAGAAATAATGTGGCAAAAACCTGTAGAAAGAAGGTACTGATTATTCACCGAAGAATACTATTCCAACAGTAAAATCTGGAGAGAGATCAATCATGCTCTGGAATTGCTTTATGCCCAGGGTATAACGAATATTGAAATAATAAAAGTGAGAATGAATAAAGAATATTATCGGGATATTTTGGAGATAGACTTACGTGTGTGCCCATTCTCTGGGCTTGGAACCAAGTAGGATCTTTCAACATGAAAACGGTCCTGAACATAGTGCAAAGATTACTAATTCATGGTCGATTTCAAACAGAAAAGACGTTCTAAAATGGACAAGTCAGTCCCTAGATCTCAATCCGATGGAAAATTGATGAAGAGAGAATTTAAAAAAGTAACCGCAAAATCCGCATAAACTAAAACATTTTGTTGTGAAAAATGGGAAAATATTAACCAAGAAACATGCAAAAGAATTGTTAGGGACAATTCTAAAGCCTACATGATGTAGTTATTAATAAGTGTTAAGCTTCGAAACATTAATAGATTTAATAAATGTATATTAAACTTTTCGATTATAATTTTTTTTCTTCATGGAATATTTTTCAAAATCTGATATTTTAAAAACTTTTAAAAAATCTAATTGATTGAATGAAAGCTTAAACATATGTACTATTAACAGTAAAAGTTTCATCAATATGTGTTAGAAATACTTTTTGTAATGTATTGTAAACTTTTGCGTGGCAGTGTAATCTTTTTTGGTGTTGCTAATTTTCATTTGTTTAAGAAATATATTTCTTACCCTAATTTTCAGAATTTTATGTGACATATTTTTTAAATAAATATATTTATTCAGTACAAAATTATCTTTTTTATTCAGGTTCTGGTTGCGTAAACATGTACATGAAATTTATCATACGTTTTCACCATTTCATCAAATATCTGTTTTATTATTTTTTATTTCCTTTTCCTGTTTTCACTTTTAACGCGTTTGCCACTTTTTACAATCTTATATTATTCTATGAATATATCTAATTCCATTTATGACCTTTAGACACAGACTTCGATAATAATGAAGCCGTCTGTCTCCTTCCTTCCTGCTTATATATAATCTGTTTGTGACGTCTTTGAGATGATCATGATTTTCCTTCTCCGTTGACATATTTGTATACTAGCCTAGAAAATATCCTGTGTAATTCACTGTCAGTTTTGCACAGGTGTCCATTGCTTTTATCAGGTTTCTCCAATTTAGTTTACTTTCAAGTATTTTCTTATCTTCCTAAAATATCCTCTGCTTATTTCTTCATTCATTTCTTAATTCTGAGTCACAATCGAATACACCGATACATTTATAGCATACCTGGTCTGATAATCGTCTTGTATGACGATGCTATTTCAAATTAGAATTTTTTTCCTTGTGTATCACTAACGATGTGCATATGTCTGTTCTAAATTCAATTCAGATACCTCCGCCAAATCTTTTACATTTGTTCACAATTGTTTCGAGATTAGAACAATGATGAAGACAATGTTCACTGTTACTAGCAAAAGAGAATTCTCAATATGTGAATTACAAATTTCAGCTTTTAAATATTTGGCCATTATTTTGATGTTCCTCCAAATGAAAATAATTTCATTCTTCCTTGACGAACACGAATTAATAAAGACCATTGTTGCTGGAATTTATTTTATTTAATTTTTTCGAGTGTTTTAACCTATGACAGTTCACACTATAATATCAGCAGAAATATGATGTTTATAATTCTTATTCAGCACGAAGTTTTTAGTATCAATTCTGTCCATAAATTGTAAATCATGTAAGTGCTTAGTATATTTCGTCAGCAATTTTTATGTAAGACGTATGCTAGTCTAGAATAAAAGCAGACAAATTACAGTGCTATATTTTACTTTTGAATGTAGAAAACAATACGTTTGTTGTTTAAGGAGATATATATGGAGGGAGAAGACGGAAAAATCTTTCATGTGTGTATTTAATTTTAAAATCAGAATGAAGGTAGACTTAATTTGAAAATATACGTTATATATTTGGGGATACGGGCTTTTTCTTTCAAACTGAGTGGGAAAATGTCATTTTTTCAGCTAGTGTCTAGACTGCATTTTTTCGGGTTGGATGTATGCATTATCCTTTCCGTTAAGCTTGAAAGAAAAAATTCCGTATACTCAAACATATAACCTATATTTTCAAATTTAAAAGTCGAACTTTATTCTGATTAATAAGTGAAACACATACAAAAATTATTTTAAAAAATCTGTCTTATCTATCCATAATTAACTTTTTAAATAAAAAGCGTATTGATTTTTACATTCAAAAGTTAAAAAAAATTAACCAAAATTATTCAACATAGCCTGATGACGAGGTAAATTCTCGAAACATACAAATTTCCGTGTCGCAACAAATTAAATAAATTTGAAATTAAATGAATTAATTATATCATGCTTTACGATTTATGTTGTAGTGTGAACATTTAAAAAAATAAAAGCTGGAGAACTCGGGATACTAAATCTGTTAGTTATCTTAATCTGTATATATATATATATATATATATATATATATATATATATATATATATATATTCTGTTAAATATAAAAGACAATGAATGTCTATTATGTTTAATCATGAGCAGTCCTAAACATCGTATTTTGGCTTTAATTTCAAGCGAAAATAAAGACAAAAATTCTCCAAAATTTGTATAATATTGGTTTTAAGCTTTCGGCTCACATGTATCATCTACAGAGAGGTTAAAATGATATTGACATAAAAACATCCACTATATATATATATATATGGGGAGAGAGAGAGAGAGAGAGAGAGAGAGAGAGAGAGAGAGATAAATATCTCGGACAAACAGTATGGTTTCCGCTTCACCAGATCTACTGTTGTTATGCTAACGACCATAAATGAGTATATATACCAGACTCTATACAAGAATGGTGAAGCTCGAAATGCTGCCCTGGATATTTCCAAAGCGTTTGATAGAGTCTGGCATGCTGACCTTTTACGCAATCTGCAGAGGTATAGTTTAACTGGACAATTGTTTCACCTAATCTAGTCTTTCCTGTCAAATTGCACAATGAAGGTAGTATTCAACGGATGCCTACCACTACTATCATACAAACGCGAGTATCCATCAAGTCTCTATTCTAGGTCTTACGCTTTTCCTGATCTCCCAGCTGTAATGAGATCCTAGGAAGGCATATATGCTGACGACACCACCGTTTACTCTCACCCCGATCAAAAATCTGCTTAGGCTAACAAAGCGAACCTCGCTGCAGAGCTTGGAAACCACCTCCACTCTATAATGGCTTGTGGGTAAGAATTGGCTGGTAAAATTTAATGCTTCCAAAGCGAAGCTGCTATTTAGTAACCATCATAGACAATCGCTTCAACCCACCACATTACCATAGATCACTACGCCTTCTTGTCCTAAAAATCTCATCAGATCTCAATTTGAATGGTTATATCGAATCCATAGTTAAATTCGCTGCTAAGAGGGTCGGTTTACTGAGGAGTAAGTTTTTCCCGTCTGAATCCGTCCTGCACATATATAAATATACCATCCGCCCCTGTTATAAATAATGCTGCCACACCTGGTCGGATGCCCCTGCTAATCACCGCAGGGTACTTGACAAAATCCAACGAAGAAACTGTAATGTGACTGATACCGACTTGGCAGCTCGGCTGCAGTCACTTTCTCACCGGCGTGATTTGGGTTCTACAAATATTTCGCCTCTATGTATGAATTTACACAAGCTACTAGACTAGCAAATACGTTCCACCCTTTTACAGTGAAACCGATAAAATGTAACCGTAATGTCTACTCTAGTAGCTTCTTTTCTCACATTTCCTCCTGTAGAATTCCCTTCCGTATATTTGCTTCCCCGAGAGATACAATGTTCAAGAATTTAAATATGAGGTCCATAGTCATCTCCTAACTCACTAAGTCTCATCCTTTCCCTGAAGCTATTTTCTCCATCCACTCTACCCCCAGCACAACAGTATTCTCATCCTTCAATTACCGTCCTCCCGACACCCTCTTTAACCTACTCTTTTTCTCATCATTTTCCGTATGTAAACCCCTGCGCAACAGTGGCAGTAAAAATGCTTTTTTGGGGATGAAATAATTAATAAAAAATGTAGTGTCGGTCAAAAGGTAGCTAAAAATTTTAAACGTCTTTGTGTCTGGTTGTATAAAAAATTTGGATCCATTTTCTTAAGAGTAATATAGCATACTGTGGTAATAGCAAACTGTTTATAAACACACACACACACACATATGTATATATTTTAACGAAACTTGGTTATAAACAACCGACAATTTGAAATGAATTGTTTGAACATTATATTTATCGATACTCGTATTTAGAGTAGATATTCTGTTTTTTAATTCAAGAGTATTAGATATTTATATATACAGGCCTGATTATTTACGTTAAATTGTTATTACGAAAATGTGTGCCATTTGGCAGGATTAGAATCTGCAACCCTTATTTACATAGGCGAAACTACCATTTGATCTGGCAACGTTTTAGACCTCACGACCACGAATAGCCTCCAGTCTAAACGAGGTTTTTATCAAGCCTATATAACACAATTTTTGATTCATCCTAAACAAACATATCTACTCTGAAATGTATCGTAATATCAACAAATGTAAACATGTTACGGAAATTAACGAATTTTAACGAAACTTGGTTATAAACAACCGACAATTTGAAATGAATTGTTTGAACATTATTTTTTATCGATACTCGTATTTAAGTAAATATTCTGTTTTTTAATTCAACAGTATTATATATTTATATCTGCCGGCCTGATTATTTACGAAAAATTGTTATTACGAAAATTCGGCAGGATTCGATATAAACACGCAGAGAGAAAAAATTCAAGTCAGTCGTCAAACAACAATTTGGCGACAAAAGATTCGTACAAGTTGACGCGGAGGAAGAAATATGTTCTCGCCAAAAAAGAATTTGGCGACGAGGATTCTAAAAAGTGCACACGGAGGAAAAAACGACGTTGTCACATCAGTCGTAAAGACCAAATTGGCGACAAAAAAGAACGAACTTAGGCATGACGCCAAGGAAAAAAACCTAGCGTCGAGGATATCAGTAAATCACATTAGAGGAGTCAACAACATCAAATGGCGAAACAGATTCGCGCACAAATCGCACAACAAAATTGTGACGAATCTTTTTTTCGACCCACTTAATCACTTTAACAAAGTGTGCTACAAACTGACACAAAAAAGTTGTCGTCACTAATACCGAACAGAAACAAAGAAAGATTTTCAAAATGGAATATTCGAAATTATAAAGAGAACTGAGGAAAGACAATATCAATTAAAAATAAGACAGAAATGCAAAAGGTTAACGAAATAAGACAAATAAAAATGCAAAATGCTAACCGAATCAAACAAACGAAAATGATAAAGGCTAACGAAAAAAAACAAAAAGAAATACAAAAGAGACAAATAGGGATGCGAAAGAAAAGTGACGAAAGACAAATTGAAATGCAAAAGGCAAACGAGGAAAGACAAACACAAATGCAAGGACTGTTATTAAAAAAAATAAGAAACACAGCCCTGGATAGGAACACGGAGTAGGAGACATTTTCACAAGATGAGGTGTGAAACGCGATTGAAATTTTTAAATACTCAGTTGAGGAAGTTAAAATATCAGAGTATTACAGGCGATACGAGGATATTTTTAATATCGACTCTCAGCACTAGAGTAAGAAAAAATTACTACTCAGGACATTAGGCACAGACGAACACACCAAGTTCGTAGACTATAGTAAGCCTAAAAAAAAAAGCAAATGATCTAACGTTCGATGACGCAGTGACAATTCTCACAGAGCTATTTAGCCGAAAAATATCGTTGTTCCATAAAAGTTGGAAATACCTTAATCTCAGAAAAGACGAAAACGAGGACTATTCTAGTTTTACATCTATCATCAATAAATATTGTGAGGATTTTAAATTGTTGGAACTTACCCTAGACAATTTCAAGTGTCTCGTGTATGTCCAAGGACTAGTTGCTGTGGAAGACAGTGAAATAAGGAAATGCATGCTGACGAAACTGCAAAAGGAGCAAGGTCTAAGATTAAAAAATCGTCAGAAGATTGCCAGTAATGCCTCAGCATGAAGAAAGATAGCCAGGACATTGAAGCATCAGGAGTAGCGTACATTCAAAAGGTAAAAAGAAATGTACGTTTTGTACCCACCCCAGACAAAACAAAATTATAATGCTAAAGAGAAAAAAATACAGCACTACAGTTGACAATAATCCAGTCAGAAACAAGCCTCCCCCTTCTGCATGTTACAGATGTGGTGGATGGCATTGGTTTAAGGATTGTCTTTTTAAATACAAAAATTGCTGAGCATGTGGTTAGATGGGACACAAAACTACGGTATGCAGAAAAAAAATATCAACCTCGTAGGATAGGCACCTCCACTTTTGCACGGGAAAAACAGCAATAGCATAATGCAAAACGCCACAAACTTCACTAAAATAAAGTTTTATCGTCAAAATGTTTAAATTATTATTAAGAGGAAAGATCAAAGTAATTTTTAATTATTTTTAAAAAATTTTAATCCTTTCTAAAATTTTTGAAATTTTTGTTTCGATTGATTTTAGCGGCTAAGAAGCGTTTTACTACTGTTTTACAATAGACGCCAATTTTTTGCATTTGCCACTTTTACGTTGAAAACACATTAATTTGGAAATTCTCTCAAAAATCAAATAAATGTCGGATTTTAATAAAACTTTCAGTATTCATTCACAAATGAATGAAATTACTTCTGAAATTATTTTTGAAAAATCTTGGTAAAAATATATTTTTTACTTCTGTTGACCTCCCTTCACGTAAATCCCTGACTGTTAAAAAATTTTAAATAGTGGCAAACTTTTTTATTACTTCAACGCAGGACTCATTGGGAAATATAAATCACCCATTTCTTTTATCTTAAGTTTGAAATCACTATCCGAAAACCTTCTCCGAAGAGTAAGATAAAAAATGCAATAAAACTCCGACATAATTAATTTTGATAATCTTTTTAATTACTGGAATATGTCACAACTACTGAGGACATTATACTCTGAAGAAAATATTTTCCGATTAATATTAAAATTTTAAAATAGTTTCAATTTTTTTAATTTTTTTAAAAATTAAAATAATTTAATAATTTAAAAGCTTTTAAAAATGTTTTAAATCTCCAGACTTGATTGCGAGTTTTTATAGTTAATAGCTGAGTATCATATTGCCCATCTAAAATTGAAAAGTATAATAAAAATCGTTTAGCCTGAATTTTTAAATTAATTTTTAAAAAAATTGTGTAAATATGTTCATTTACGTTTCCTTTTTTGAGTAAGTACGGTGTTCCATAAGTCATAACATGCTTCCTTAAAAAGTTAAACGTTTTGAATTATCTCCTCTTACATAGAGAACATCACTTTCATTCTTCCTCTGATATAGTACAGACGTTTCTAAAATTCAACAGCCTGTTTTGAAAGTTAAACTTTTAGATTTTTTTTTTTTTTTTTTTTAATTCCTCAATTTTTTAATTAATTGTGACTGTAGGTGCATTAACTAATTTATTATAATTTCTTAACAAATTATGTATAACCCAAGAAAATGTGAAATAAATTTTTATAATTGAACTTAAAATTCTGCACGATAAAAGTTTGTTTTTTTTATTAAATTTGAAAAATTTTCATGTATGGTAACTTTTATGTTTTGGAAGTACTTGACTATTAAAAAAGTTCTACTTGAATTTCTTTGACTTTGTCTTTTTGAGATTTTTTAGACAAGCGTGTGAGCCAAATTATTCGCAAATAGTCACCCCCATATTCTTTGATATATATATATATTTTATGATGGATAACCTAAATGACAAAGTAAATCAGAATAAATTTTATTTCCAGTAAGCAACATACTTTTCTTTTTTAAATTTAAAACAAATTAAATTGATTGGAAATTATTTAACTGCCACTGAAAAACAAAAATTTGATTGTAAAATAAATTTTTAAAATTATCCTACTAAATTGTGGCGGGGGTAACAATTAATTTGTTAGAAATATCTTTAAACACATTTCAAAATTAATTTTATTAATTTGTGGATAAGTCATAAAGTTTCATTATTTATTTCAGATGAATAAAACTGAAGAAGTTCTCATAAAAAGATCTCAGCAATGTGGGATCAGGCCAACAAATTTTGTTTGGCCATATTTTTTAAAAAATGCATCAGAAATATGGCCCTCAACGCGAATTAGTGAAAGGGGCCAGTATGAATAATTTCAAAAATGGTTTCCCTGAACTAAAATTAAATAAAATGTGTTATTTAATTTATTTAAAAAAAAGATATGAAGGGAAAAATTGAATCATTTTAAAAAAATATGCAATGAGATGGCCCATTCTTTTTAAGCCAATATCCTACATTGCTGCTGCTACCAGATCTATTGCAGCCTCTGCCACAAGTTTAATTACTGACATGCCTGAGGCCAATGAGGACATGCCTGCAACTCAGTCTTTCAAATGGCACTGCAATCTTGAGTGATGCAACTAAATCATTGATGCAATTACATGCAATGCTGCTGGATGATCTGAAAAACATATCTATTGAAACCCTCTGTGCAACAACAGAAAAAAATCTCCAGCGCAAATCAAAACCTTTCTTCAGCAACACAAACCCTCTGTAGTGCAACACAGAAACTGTCTACAAGCCAGCATTCATCTGCCACTGTCTAAATTAAAGAAACAGCTGTTACAAAGGAAAACAACCACAACATCGCTTACAAAAAAAATGAAGTCCTTACAAAACCAAAATAACAAATAAAATATAGTTTGGATCGGATCACTACGAGAAAGCTCCATTATGACTGTTTATTAAATGGAGTTCCTGCTTCTCGTGTTAGTGATCTGGTCAAATGTATTATAAATACACTTTCATTGAAGGATGACAAGTCAAACAGCAGTTCTACAAGTACATATAGAATGGTTGGGGAGCTTGGTTTCCTTTCAGATGTCAAGACGTTCGGCGCGGTGATAAGTGCAGAAAACTGCACTTTACTTTTCGATTCGACAACGCAAGATGGGATCCATGTGAACTGTCATCTTATCGACACCCTTACCATCTCATCTTGTGTCTCTAGAACGTCTTGCTGGAGGGACTGTGCAACATGACAAGCAGCATATTTGTGAATGTATCAACAATTTGGCTCAAGTAGGCCCACTCTCTACTGGCCAAAATGTTGATGACAGTTTTAAAAAAATTATTTCAAAAATTAAATGCTGCTTGACAGACCGAGCTCCTGTCAACCATTCTACAATCTCTTTATTAGAAAGGGAGTGGCAGACTAAATTAAAAGAATTCCATTGTAATTTGCATCCGTTGGAAGCAATAGCATCAAAAACGAGGAAAGTCCTTAAAGACTGTGAGCCCAGCACCATGGAACATTCCAGTGTAAGTGAGTGCCTAGCATGGCGAATTATTGTAGCCATAAAATTCCTCAGATATAGTGATAAATTAGGACATGTCGACACAATGAAGTCCTTCTTCGCCAACAAGGTCTTCCATTGTCGCTAATCCCTAGATTCCGAGGAAATCGGTTGCACATAATTTTCCATTTAGGAGCTACTTATTTTCCAATTTTCGAAAGGTGCAAGAAATTTATATTGGGACTTTCCTCCACACATGACATCATCTCAAGGTTGCAGTCCTTATTTAAAGAAGCTGCTGTTATCGAAATGCAGGTGCTGTGAATCATAGGAAAGTTGTTGACAGGGCCTTGGATGAGTACATTCTATACGGATGTTAAAACTCAAAAAGACCCCATTGACAATGAAAATCGTCAATGGGGTTATTGCAAATTTGAAGGTACTTACTGAGGCCTCGATGGATATTTTTTCGTGTCAAGACTTTTTCGGCAATCCACTAACAACGGAAGTTTGTGACTCTATACTGATTCCCACCAAAAACCAGGATTTGTTTCAACAAAAACTGCCTGTTTAAAAGGAGCTGTGGAGGTTTTAAGCAGGCAGTATGAAAAATCATTTACAGTGATAGAAGCTTCTTCAAAGTCAGTGCTAATATCAGTGAGGCAGCACACCATGATAGCAGAAAGCATCATTGGTGAATTTTGTGAAAGAAAGAAACTTGCGCCTAATGCTTATGTATCCAGCATAAGTAATATCATCAAGGCCAAGCGGAATCAAGTAATGAAATTCATCAATGATCTTGATGTTAGCCAATTCGATTGCTACTCACAGATGGCACTGACTTATGGCAGACAAGAGATTGAAAAAAAAGGTGCAGAATAAAGAAGTGGAACATGAAATCAGTAAAAGGGTCATGGCAAACGAGAGCATGTCCGACAAATGGAGAAGAGCCATGATCCAGAGACAGCTAAAAAATTGACAGATGTGTCAATTTCTTCATTAATTGACAAATATCCTGAGTTTGGAGAAGGCCTGCATCAAATTCTGCAGGGAAACATAGTTGGCAAAACCATCCGACATATTTGGGCAAGTGATGGTGGTGTAAACCGTGAATATGTTGGACACATTATGAGTTATGAAAATGGTTCTTATAGTATTTTCTATCTGAATGATGCTGTCGACAATTATGAGTTAACCACATATGAACTTTCTGCTGACTGTTATGCATGATCTTCATTTTGAAAATGAGCATGATTAAACAAGCAACAGAAAAAAAGGCCCTTTTCAATTATCCAATATTTGATGAAATTTTAGTTTAGCTTTGTACGATTACGTTTGAAGATGTTTATGAAAAATAAAAATTAAAATAATATAAAACTTTCTTTTAAAAAAATTTACAATTTGAAAGAATTAAAAAGATATAAAGAATCAAACAAAAATATTTCATCCTCATAAAATATATGAACCTTTTACCGATAAAACATTGTTTTTCAGTTTAGGCCCTTTTCCCTTCTATGCTGTTCTTTTTTTTTTTTTAACGAATTTGTGGGAATACCCAAGCTTAAGGCATCGGAATTCCCACGTTAAAAATTCACTTCAAATCGAGCCTCAGTGGGGAAATTACGAGCAAATACCAAATCAGGAACTTTTAGATTTCGGCCTGAACAGGTGGCGCACATCGCCGGTGAATTGGCTCTTTATCGTTACAATGGGCGAAGGAGATTTTCCTGCGACGGGCAAATTCTCGCTTTCAATTCTATCCCCAGTCACACATTGCCCAAATTCGAATTTAAAGACTAGGACTTCTCTTACACATTAATTTGTAAATACAAATAAAAAACGTTAATGAAAGTTATACTTACTTCTTTCTGTTTATATTCGCCTGCTTTTTCAACAACTGAGTTAACCAAATATGAACTTGGTGCAGATTATTATGCAGGATCTTCATCTTGAAATTGAACAGGCAACAGAAAAAAGGCCCTTTTCAGGGTCACAAAATATTCCAGAAAGTCATTTTTCCTAACATTATTGCATAAATACATAAGATAAAGGTATTGCATGAATACATAATACTGTAACCACACACACACACACACACACACACACACACACACACATATATATATATATATATATATATATATATATATAAAACATCTGCAGTAGTATGAAAAGTTAAATTAGATATTTTAAAATGCCTTAGACTTAGTGACAACTTAATAATATGAAAAATACAAAATAAAATATTTAATAAAAAAAAATAAATTAGTTTGGTTATTTTAATTTCAATCATTCTTAAATTAAAATTATTTTAAAATAAATTTAAATTTTTATTTATTCAGAAAGCATATTCAAATGGCTGGCTATAAATCTAAAATAAAATTCTATTAAATAAAATTAAATATATTGCTGCAATTATTACATTAAATTTTTAATTTTACTATTTAGTTAAAAACCAAAAAAAAAAATTGATTTTTTTTGGCTCTTATGGCCTCCATACTTACCGTTCTTGACAATTTCCGGTTCTCATAAATCAGTTGACACCTCAATTACCTAATGGACGTGATGACTGATAAGTGCTACCGTCGCTAAAAAGTTTTTTATTGTAAATTCCTAGCAGCAAGGAATTATTACTTGATTGAAATCAGATAAAGGTAGGTTTCAATTTTTAAAATTGACTTAAATGACGTGTCAGCGAGGTATATTTTATTTTCGCAAGATTTTTAAAACAGGGATGTGGCTACTGTTACGTAGTGTTGACAGAAATGTGTCGATCAATTAATATGGTGGGAAAAATTGAATGTAATT
Source organism: Ascarosepion bandense (assembly GCA_037127315.1). Taxonomy (NCBI): domain Eukaryota; kingdom Metazoa; phylum Mollusca; class Cephalopoda; order Sepiida; family Sepiidae; genus Ascarosepion; species Ascarosepion bandense. Next base: position 61,367 of record JBBBDQ010029732.1, on the reverse strand, counting down.
TTTCCGATTTCTAAAAAAAATAGATTAAAATCAATATAATTTCGGTTTAAAATACACCAGTGTATTTTTCTTTCTGGAATTAAATTTTAATCTATTGTCTTTCAATTGAAGCTAATTTTAAAGCTTGAAAATAACTTATTTATTTTTAAATTTTAAATTTAAATTTAGGTATCGAAAATGAGTGGAGGTACCTATAGTAGGGTAAGGTCTACTGGAGTGGAGGACGAAAACAAGGAAAATATCAGAAAATACATTGAAATGGAAATTCTAAATAAAAATAATGTAATTACAACTGGATTCGAGATCTGATTTGACGATTATAAACTCACAAACATGGCGGAAGTAAAATAGGCCGACTATGCTACACACTAAAAAATTGCTAAATCCGTAACGGAGAAAAAGATAAATTTCGAAGGCGAAATTATAGTGAACATAAAATTCCAGGTAGAAATAAAAAAAAAAATCTATGTGATGAGAAATACAGACAAACTAGTAGGAACGGACTGGATGTATAAATTCAATGTATGGGATTTACCTATTAGTTGGTTGTGTAAAAGAATAGACTGTGAGTTTTCGGAAGCCACAAAACTGAAGGAGGAATTGCACAAACAATTTCCAGAAGTATTTTCAAGTGGGTTAGGACGTTGCAACAAATTTGAAGCAAAAATTGAGCTTAAACAGAATGCTCAACCTGTATTTAGGAAAACGAGAAACGTACCTTTCGACACAACTGAAAAATAGACAAAGCATTCTAGAGGCTAGAGCAAACTGGGATTATTTCGAAAACTGACTTCACTGAATGGGTGACACTGGTTGTTTATGTTAAGAAAACATCGCGAGAATACCGCGTGTGTGCAGATTTTTCGTCGGGACTGATTAATGTATTTAAAACCATCACTATCCGTTGCATAGCCCAGAAGAAATATTCACTAAACTTAATGGTGAAAAAATCTTCCGAAAAATTTATCTAAGCGAAGCGTATTGCAGATTCCAATTACGGAAATTCCCGACCTGTATTTATCATTTTGGGCTGCCCTTTTCACTGATGAACATGCATTCAGTTTTCGTGCAGTTTATTTCAAGTACTTTCTTGTTACTTACTTCTGCTACCTTCTGTAAGAAGTCTTGTAGTTTTTGTTTCTGTGTCTGCTATCAGCACTGTATCATCTGCGTACCTTAGGTTGTTTAAATTTTGGTCTCCGATTACGAATCCAGGTATAACTTCTAGGGTCCTCAAAATATTCTCGGCGTACAAGTGGAACAGATCCGGTGAAAATACACATCCTTGTCTTACGCCCTCTTCTATCTTTGTATATTTACTCAATTCACTGCCTGTCCGTATGCAAGCGATTTGCTGGCGGTAAAGATTCTTTATTATTCTCAAGTCTTTCCCAAATATGTCCAGGATGCCGAGCATCTCCATCAGTTCTTTGTGGCATATTTTGTCAAACACCTTCGCATAATCAATAAATCACAGGTATAAGTCCGTCTTCATTTGTAATGTCATTTTGGAGAGCATCCTAATCATAAATATGGCATTCCTTGTTCCCGTGTCTTTAACGAAACTACATTGGTCTTGTATTATCTCTGGCCTGATTGTGCTTGTCTCTCTATTCATCAAGATTCGGACGATCAATTTTGTTATATGTCTCATTAAACTGATCGTTCTGTGGAGTTCGCACTCGTTTGCTCCTGACTTCTTAGGTAGTAATATGAAAATAGACTTGCTGGGATCATCTGGTATAACCCCAATATTATATATTTCATTTATTATTTCCGTAATTTTTTCTATACCAAATTCTTCCAGGGCTATCAACACCTCTATGACTATGCCGTCTGGTCTCGCTGCTTTGTTTCTATTCAGATTGCATACTGCAGATTCCACTTCAGACTTTAATATTTCCGGTCCATTCTTATCTTTGAGTAATATTGGTTGCTCTCTCTTGTCGTGGAAAAGATCTTTTATATATTCTTCCCATTGCTGGAGTATTTCCTCTTTCTCCAAAATGATTGTTCCATCCTTAGATTTTAGACATCCTATTGAAGAGCAGGTTTTTTGTCCTGTCAGTTCTTTTATTTCGTTATGCATGTCTGCTTTATTATTCCTGCTCAATCTCTCTACTTCTGCACATTTGTCATTGAGCCATTTCTCTTTAGCCTGTCTACATTTTCTTATTTCCTTGTGTAGTTTCCTGTACTCCGTTACATGTCTTGATATAATTATCTGACCCCTTTGCATCATGTCCAGAATCTCTTCCGTCATCCACTCGTTTTTCTTTCTGCGTCTAGTTTCCTTTGGGGCAATGTTGTTTTGATGTCAGTATTGCTTCCTTTAACGACTTCCATTTTGAGTGTATTTTCCTAGTTTGTTCTTCGTATTTGGTTTTCACGATGTTACTGTATTCTTTCTGTAGTTTGATGTCATTCACGAGTATGTTGTATATCAGTTTTGGTGCTGCATTAGGATTCTTCAATCTCCGGAGTTTTGCCTTTAATTTGCAGATGACTGGGACATGGTCGCTGCCACAGTCAGTAGCTGGATACGCTTTGATTTGAACCTCTGCATTTCTAAATCTGCTGTTAATGGTTATATAGTCTATCTGTTTTTTTGTTTTTTGTTTTGCAGTTACGGAGTATGGTGGCAACGTCTTTACATTCTGAGGGTACCAGGTTGGCAGTTTCCTAGTTGCTGCTTCCGACTGGTAATTAGGAGGCCGAACTCTTGCGTAGCGTCTTGAGAGGCTGCTCCGATCAACAGTTGAATAACACCGGGGTTCTTGTAGTGCCATATCGCGCATGGACGGGCGTCCCTGCATGAACGTTCGGTGGGCAACCCCGAGGCCACATTATGTTGTAGGCCGCGCCAGTCTCCATCCTTCACAAGTTGCAAACAATTGACCGACTGATTCTATTCTAAGACCTCTCCTTAACTGAATCACTATGGAAAAAAGTAAACATATTGGCAAAACTAAACCAGCTCATTTGAAAACGCCCAAACCTGTCTGCATCTCTTTCACTAACATACGCGGCATCCGCATCAACTGCCTCAACGTACATTCATTCCTCCATAATAACTCACCTGATATATTAGCCCTATGTGAAACTAATCTTAACCCTTCTATCCCCTCATCTGAGTTCTACGTTCCTAGCTACCTTCCCCTCTTCAGGAAGGACTCCAATGTTCATATGCATGGGCTTGGTGTCTATATCAGCGAACACCTACCCTTAGCTAGGGTGGCATCTTTTGAATCCCCAGATCATTCTTTCATGTGCTTCCGCCTCTCACTTCTCAGCTCGATTAGCTATCTCTTCCTTCTCTACCGCTCTCCTTCCTCCCCTGACTGTTCGTTACTTGTTATCATTTCTGACAATATCGACAAAGCCATTTCTTCCCATCCCTCTGCCTATGTATTCGTATTTGGTGACTCCAACGCCCACCACATCAAGTGGCTGGAGAACGCTGTCACCGACCCTGCTGGTGTTCACACCATGAACTTTTCAATCACCCAATCCCTTACGCAAGTAGTGAACTTCCCCACGCGTTTCTCCGACAACCCTAACGGAAGGGACTCACTTCTAGACCTCTGCTTCACTTCCATCCCAGACTCTTGCACTACCAGACAACTCTGCCCACTCGGAAACTCTGACCACACGGGAGTGTCCGTCAATATTTCACTCCACTCCCGCTCGACCCATGAAACCCAGACAAGTAGAATATCCTACTGCTATCAAAGAGCAGACTGGGATTCGTTCCGAAACTTCCTCTGTGACATCCCTTGGAACAACGTTTTTAGTCTTCCCATCAAAGAATGTGCATCCGAGGTCTCCTCCTGGGTTAAGGCTGGCATTGATGCCTTCATCTCTGCTAGGAAATTCCAGCTTAAATCTCATTCGTCTCCATGGTTCTCACCCGCTTGCTCGGCTGCCATTGCCCACCGGAATCATTTCTTCCGACTCTATCGTAACTACGCGTCGGACCAAAACAGGCGCCTTTTCACTTCAGCTCGTAATAAGTGTAAAAGGATACTCAACGAAGCTAAGATGTTGTTTGCTGCCAGAATGAAACAACGCATAGCGTGCTCTAAATTCGGCTCTAAAAACGACTGGCGACTCTGTAAAAGAGTACTTAACAAGTCCACAATACCCCCGCTATTCAACAAATTTGAGGTCCTCACCTCCCTGGCAGATAGGGCTGAATGTTTTGCCCGCAGATTCTCGAACAATTCGAGCCTGGACTCATATGGAGTTTTTACACCCGTCTTCTCACCTAGAACGGAGGCACAAATGAATGATGTCCACATTACACCTTCGCTTGTCTCTAAGATAATCTAAAACTTGACCCTCACATAAGCGAGCGGTGGGGACGGAATCCCAACCATAGTCTTAAAGAAATGTGCCCCTGAACTCTCCTCTGCCCTTTCTAAGCTCTACAACCTCTGCCTATCTGCTTCCTGCTTCCCTGCCTGTTGGAAACCTTCCTCTGTAGTTCCTATATTTAAAAACACTAGAGAACCCTCGGACCCTGCAAATTACCGACCTATCAGCATTCTTCCGAACTTTGGCAAAGTGTTCGAAGCCATTATCAACGCCGAGGTGGTTCAGCATCTCACAGCAAACAGGCTCCTCTCGGACAAGCAATATGGTTTCCGCTTCACCAGGTCTACTGCTGATATGCTACCGACCATCACCGAGTACATATACCAGGCACTCGACAGGAATGGCGAAGCTCGAACCGTTGCATTGGATATATCTAAGGCGTTCGACAGAGTTTGGCATGCTGGCCTTCTATGTAAACTGCGGAGCTATGGTATAACTGGACATTTGTTTCAACTAATCCAGTCATTCTTCTCTAACCACACAATGAATGTGGTATTAAACAGACATGCCTCCCAGAAATACCATACAAACGCAGGTGTCCCCCAAGGTTCCATCTTGGGTCCTAAACTCTTCCTGATATATATAAATGATCTCCCTGATTCCATTAGAGCCCAAGTAGGTTTGTACGCCGATGACACCAGTTTACTCTCGCCTCCTACAAAAATCTGGTGTAGGCGTTAAAGCTAACCTCGCAGCCAAAATTGAAAAAGACCTCCAATTCATAGTGGACTGGGGTAAGAAATGGCTAGTAAATTTTAATGCTTCTAAAACGAAGCTACTCTCAATTAACCATCATCGACAATCTCACCTACCTCCCATTAGCATGGACCAGGCTTGCCTCCCAGAGAGTAAAACACTACGCCTCCTTGGTCTCACACTTTCAACGGACCTCAAATGGTATGACTATATCGAATCCATTGCTAAATCCGCTGCTATGAAAATCGGTTCTCTGTAGGGCCCGGAAGTTTTTTCCGTCTAAATCTATCCTGCACTTATATAAATCTACCATCCGCCCGTGCATTGAATACTGCTGCCATATCTGGTCGGGTGCCCCTGCTATTCTCCTCGGGCTTCTCGATAAGGTTCAGAGGAGGGTCTGTAATGTGATAGATACCGACTTGGCAGACCGCCTGCAATCTCTCTCCCACCGGCGCGACGTGGCTTCCCTTTTTGTTTCTTCTATAAATACTTTCACGGCTTCTGCTCCGATGAACTTAGATCACTGGTGCCCCCTAAATACGAATTTGCACGAGATACTAGATTAGCAACTAGATCCCACCCTTTTTCAGTGAAACCGATAAAATGCAACCGCAACTTCTACTCCAACAGTTTCTTTCCTCGCACTGTGGAATTCCCTTCCACACGATTGCTTACCCGACGGCTACAATCTCCCGGAGTTTATATGTAAGGTCAATATACACCTCCTAACACACTAAACTGCTCCCATTCTATCAAACACTCTTCCCATCTGCCCAACCCTCATCCTCGGTATCCTTACTCATCTGTCACCTTCCTCTTGACATTCCCTATGTCTAACCACTCCTTCTCTTTACCTTCCCCTATGTAGCCCCATGTGCAATAGTGGCAGTGGAATGCCTTGCTTGGGGTGAAATGATTAAAAAAAACAAAAAAAACAAAGTCACTTCAAAGGAGAATTATAAAAGACTTTCATGTTGGACATCCCCGAAAAACTCGCATGAAAGCACGAATGAGATGTTACGTGTACTGGCCAAAAATGGATAAGGATATCGCACAGATGGTGGGAAAGTGTAAGGGCTGTTCGGCGGCAGAAAAATCGCCACCGATTATACAAAACCTTGGCCAAAGGCGGACAAATCGTGGTCAAGAATACACTACGCAAGACCTATAAATGACTTCTACTATTTTATAGTAGTAGACAGCTTTAGTAAATGTCCGGAAGCTGTTTGCATCAACTGTTTGCGAGGTTCGGCGTCGTTGATGTTTTAGTTACAGGTAATGGTACTCAATTCACGTCATGTGCTTTTAAAGATTTTGGTAAAATGTACATAATAAGACATATAAAAACATCTCCCTATCACCCACGACATATCCCAACATCACCTCGGCCGGTGACAGTCCTGATGGTATGTTCTGGTTTTGCGTAATACGGTAAACATGTAGGAATTGCTGTAATGCTTTCTCTGAAGGTCTGTCTATCGCTTTTTAAATACCTATTGAGCGTATCTATAAATCTTTAGGTAAGCTCATTTGATCGGGGTATATAATATGTTTTACTATTTGTTTGCAAATGGTTTAGTTTTAACGTTTAGAGTTTGGGATATGTCTGTGTGCGTGTGTTCGGGTGTTTAAACTTTACGAATTTCATTTATATATATATATATATATATATATATATATATATATATATGTATATATATACTAGCAGTTTAACACGGCGTTGCTAGGGTGTAATGAAAGCTTTAAAACTAATCCATGGTCCTGGAGCTCAGACTCTTTGGACGTTGGCACGAAAGACTAAAAAGCAATAATTGTTTCCAGTTCAAGCGAAACCGTAGACTGAAAGAAAAATGAATGGATGTAAGTCAAATTTTGATTTCCTGGTATCGATATCAAATTTTCTGCACTATTGTAAGAAATGCAACCTTGAAACCTCTGAACTTGTATCGATATCACTTAGGTTTTTTTCGTCGTATACTGAATTTTGAAGGCTAAATAAGTACTCTGAGTAAATGGTATCATAGCTGAGACTAAGAACTATAGTTATACCTACTTAGAACAAACTCAAAGCAAAAACTAATATAAAAGGGCTAAAAAAATACAGTCATACAGGCAAATAAACATACACACACACAAACATCTTGCCTTATATATATATTATCGATTTTCTGCACTATTGTAAGAACTGCAACCTTGAAACTTCTGAGTATCGTTTCTGATGTCTTTTTCTATGAGTGTATCAAATTTGATTAAAACTGGACCACTCCTTCTATAACCTGATTTTTCGATTATCGATTTTCGATATTTATCGGGGTACCTCGACACAAAACCTAGCTAGGAACACTCGCAGATGCTTGTATTACAACTGTGTAATTTTTCAAGAAAATCGGTTCAGCCGTATCGGAGTCAATAGATAACGGACACACACACAGACACACACACAGACACACACAGAGACAAAGTTCCATTTATAAATATGTTTAGGTATATGTATGTGTGTGTTTATATATATGTATTATTGATAATGTTCGTAATGTTGTTCTCTATTTTGTTGGCATATACACAACGTTTTGGATTTTGTTCACTCTGACCTTCTTGATAGGGCATGAGTCATAAAATTAGAACAATCTACCCGTGAGCTAAATAAATAAGTTAGTTTGAAATTTCACTCACCTAAAAATGCTTGGAACATACAATCGCCTCAACGTCGTGAATTTGGGCGAAAGATGAGTACAAAATGTGAACAATATAAATAATGTAAATTATTACAATACCTCATCTCATATATATATATATATATATATATATATATATATATATATTATAGACTCTCTCGTCGATTTTCGACGTATGAGTGTCTAACTCAGTTAGACTGCCACACAAATAATTGTTTAGAATGGTGAAGGTTTGTGTGGCATCCACACTTTTTGGAACCGCTGATAACAAACAATCGGTGCAGAAGTTCGCCACAGATCACATGAACAGCAGACCTCAGTTATTTAACCCATAACTGAAGAGAAGGGACGGATTAATACATTTCCCAAGGTACCAGTGCGTAAGTGAATGCAAAGTTTTCGACTGGAACTGGAACTGGAACTCGCCTCACCGATTTCCAAGACATCCAAGACGACATCCATTGCACCACAACGCACATCCGTCTATAAACGCTTACAGCATCTGTTATTCCCAAGCTCTCACCAATCTAAGTACTGATCAGGCTCAACGTTGCTTAACTTCTGTGATATATATATAAACCCATATTGGTTCGCTAAATTCTTCCTACTCCGAGATTCATGAGTGGTTGAAGCAATGGCAAAATTCAAATTAAGCACACATATATTCGACTGAACTAGTATAAAGTGTTAAGTATTTTCTTCTAGTTTGTCGCTGTTTAAGGCGTTACTTTTAACGTTATATAACTGACATCTGTAGGGGGGAATTATATTTACGAATCGACTCGGCGTAACATGGCTCATGAAAGAAAGCCGAAAATAAAATAAAATAAACTTTTATTTATTTTCGTAAAAAAATAAAAGAATTTTTTTTTATACAAAAATGTAGTTGTCCGTAAAGCTGTAAAAAGGAAGAAAGAAAGGTACTGGGAATATGAGAGGGAAAGAAAGGACGTTGTGTTGCAAGCGAGAGGAGAGAAAGAGAGGGTGAAAGAATGTTAGCTGATACGTGATACTGCCTGTTGTGTGAACTACTGAATTCTGTGTGTGTGTGTGTGCTCCAACCTGCCCGCGTCTCTCTGTGTTTCGAGCTGGCTGCTCTTCCCTCTGGCGTTGAAAGTTTCTGCTTCGCTTTTATCTTGACGGTGAAGCTCCGGAGAGATGAAAAGATGTGTTTCTTATGTCGAGCCCTGATTGATCGAAAATTCCTATTTTTGACCACGTGGTGTGCTTTCCACTACGTCCGATCTTTTGGGTGCGCCGTCCTTCTTTTTGATTCCACAGGGTATGGTAAGGGTTTTTGAGATACACGTGCTGTGAATTCAGTTTATTGTGTATGTGTGTGTGTGTGTGTGTGTGTGTGTGTGTGTGTGTGTAAAATAAAATAAGAAACAGCACACATCTATTTTTCAACAGTTGTAAATACATGGGAACTTCTGTCAAGAGAAAAACGCAGTTGAAATATTAAGTATAACCCACCAAAGTCATATACGTGGCAGTGTTAAAAGTATCAGTACTGTTGCTATAATAACTGAGATAAAGTATTCAAACTGAGGAGGTCCCACACAGATCAATTCTTACACAAATAGAACCAGGTTTCCACGAGACACGTCTTTTTTTGCCTATTTGCCTTCGGGTAGTGAGGAACTGAGACAAAGCTATGCCGAAGGGCAGAGTCTCGTCTGGGAAAAAGTAGTCAAGACCCGATACCGCTGAGTTGGGGTCTACGGGGAATTTTTTCCCGAACGACTGCGCTCGGAAATCTCAAGTTAAATACGGTGTTGTGTCACATTTCGCGTCAGTAGAGGGGAATTGGGTAAATTCCCAGATAGTTTTAACTTTGTCGCACATGGACACTATGTTACAACGTTCTAGCTCGATTTCTTGTTTATAACAATGTTTGAAATGTAAGTGTGTAGAGTGCTGTCCTCACGCAATACAACACACGTTCGATCAGTGACTATGATTTAGGCATAGTTTTATCTTTAAACTTAATTTAAGAATTAAGGAAAACATTTATGTTAAATTTTCCTTAAATTTTAAATTAAGTTTAAATATAAACAGAATCCCTTTAATAACATCTACGCCTATCTATAGGATTTCATAATCCTTTCAAGAAATGCCAAAGAATGTGTATCCTTATACTTTACTAATACTTATAAGTTTATGCACTACCAATTCGTCTCTGTTTTTAGCCCATCCTATTCTACTCTCTTCCACCCCATATATATTTCCCTACTTCTTCCTCTTTGTTAAACCCAAAGGCCTGGTCTTAAAAAGCTGTAAAAGACAATACTTATTTTCTACTGTTAAACCTGTCTCGAAACTTTTCAACATGTCCATTGACCACCTCTCTTCTCTCTCACATATTCCTCTTTTTGTTCAAATTCTAATTTACAACTTCCAATTCTGGTTTTTCATTTTCTCTACCCCACATACCACTCACACAAAATTTACCAATTACGGATTTTCCATTTACCTTCACAAAACCTGATGGGACAGTCTCCATTCCATATCGAAACAAAATGTCCATTTTGTAGTAGATTATAATTTGAACATATTATAAACTATAATTTATAATAAGTATTCTATATTGAGCACATTTGAATTAATGATTTGAACATTTTAATATTTTCTTCGTTCCTTATTCACTTGCATATATATATATATATATATATATATATATATATATATATATATATATAATGACTTTTTAACATTATTTTTGATCGGTAATCGTATTTAAGTAGATATTCTATTTATAATGAAACAGTGTTATATATTTATTTCTACCGGCCTGATGATTTTGATTATAAATAGAAATAAATGCATAATACTTTTTGATTATAAATATGATATCTACTTAAATAGGAGTACCGATAAAAAATATTGTTCAAAGAAATCATTCCAAATTGTCGGTTGTTTATAACCAGTGTCTTTAATCTTCCTTAATTTCCGTAACATGTTTAATTTGTTGACATTACGATACGTTTCAGAGCAGAGATTGTTATTACGATGAATTCAAAAATTGTGTTATAGGCTTAATTTGACTTAAATAATCAGGCCGGTAGAAATAAATATATAATACTGTTTGATTATAAACAGAATATCTACTTAAATACGACTATCGATCAAAAGTAATGCTCAAACAGATCATTTCAAATTGTCGGTTGTTTATAACCTGTTTCGTTAATCTTTGTTAATATATATATATATATATATATATATATATATATATATAGTCATCCGCAGACAGATTTGTTTCGCAGCTCATCAGTACGGTTAGACTCCGATTGCTTTTAACCCAGGATTGAAACCCGACCAAAGTGGCATCAGTCGGCGGTTCAACCTCTGGGCGATGGGCGCACGGCAGAAGAAGGCAGACTTTTTAGCATGTATATTATCATTATACACGCCCAATAGCCAGAGTGCTCTAATTCATTAGTGAATGAGCGATGCGTACATGCCAGAGTAGCTACCGTTTTTCAAAGTCTCCCATGATTATAATATAACGTGGAACTTGCCGTATGGGACCCTCCTCCTCAGCGATCACCTGCTATTATCCACTGTTTTCTATGCACGGACGATTTGCTAATGTTACTTGACCTTAGTGAGCGACAGTCCCAAAATTTCATCAGCGACTAAGAATAACGACTGATCAAGAGACCACATAAAAAAATCTAAAATCTAAAAGTGTATAATCGATCCAGATTTAGCAGCTTCACTTCAATCATGTTCTTACCGTCGAAATGTCGCTTCCTTCCATCCTTTCTACAAATATTTTCACGGGTTTTACTCTGATAAGCTTTTTTCTCTGGTGCCCCGACAACATAAATTTACATCTGCTACTAGATTGGCTTCTAGGAACACCTTTTTACAGTCAAAACATTCGAATGTAACTGCCACTTCTACTCTATCACTTTCATTTCTCTCTTGCCACTTGTGGAACTCTCTTCCATATACTTGATTATTACAAATTACAAAAGTTTAAATATAACGTCAATTGCCATCTTCTATTTCCTTGGTTTGCATCTTTCTCCTATCCTTTCTTCGACATACCCTGTACCCTGATTTTTTTTGTTTGTTTTTATTTTTCCTCGCACTATAACCTTCTACGTACTAGTTGCAGTACCTGTTTTCTTGAAGCGAAACTATTATAAATTTTTGAAAAGCCTATCATATAGGAGAGAATTAAGTATTTCCGAACGATATACAAGTAAAATACGTCTTTAGCAAGTGGAAATGGTAGTCAGACCCTCTTACTCTATCGACAAAATTACGGAGTCAGAAAATAAACTTGTAAAATACCTGATGATGATATTATAATCTTTCACACGGAAAGCAAAAAGTGGTCGTTTTCATATTTAAACTGTACTTTCATTTTTTACTCTCTCTCGGACATAAATATACATGGTTCTCCACAACGTTCTAGTTTTTATTACCCTTGTCTTTTTACTTTCTCTCTCAGTCACTGTTTTTCTCTTTAAGAAACTCGCTTTACACTTTCTTCCTGTCAAATTTTCTTTCAGTATATTTGGTGAGTGTTAAATTCTTCAGGTGTTCTTTCCGTATTAATCCTCATTAGGCAAAGGCAATTTATTTAGTAAGCAGTAGTACCTGTAAAACCTATTACCTCTGTAATTTACCATGTACAATCTTTGTTGTTTATGTTTGCATTTAAAAGGTTTTATCTTCTATTGCATTTAAAAAGGTTTTATCATTCCATTTTAATCTGTTGATGTAAAATAATTTTGATGTAGATTTTTTTTAAATATTTATTGGAAGTAAAATGTCGAATAAATGCGAAGATTAAAAAATTTTGCAGTTCCCCAAAATGAACGTTCTGTATATTTAAGACTGTCTTGCTTTGGTGTGACTGGTGCAAAACTCTTCCTGTAAATTGGAATTTTATATGTCTGTTAATTCACGAGTTAATATCCCATCACGGACATTGTTGATATTTTTTAAATAAGAGCCTGCCTACCATGAAGACTACTTCAGCTATTTATTTATTTAAATGCCAATGTAGCTTTGAATATAGAAGAAACCATGCTGAAACGCTCATAGACTATGAAGTAGAGATTAAAGAACTGGGAAAACTTGCAAGTAATTAATAATTGATGGAATAACTGAAGAGAAACTGACATTTGACTGTTCAAAGAAGTCTTCTAATTTAGCTAGTAGCGATTTCTCTTCAAAATAGACAACATTTGTCAATGTGGTGTTATCAAGTACTCATCGAAAATGGTTTAGACACCAAGATTTTCACGTTGGTATCGTTGATTTATTAGCGGATGACGTTCCAGACCTTTCAACAGTACAAAAGTAGGTATCTAAATGTAGAAGAAAACATCATCATATTTTTAAAACATAGCCTCTTAGAAAAGACATCTCACCTCTTATAGAGGATAATTTGGCAGCATATTCTGGCATTTATTAGGAAACTTAAGCTGACTAATAATTTGAGTAATATTTTAATCGCGTTTACTTCAATGTAATGCAATAAAACCACGAAGACAGAAAGAGGTTACTAAGTTTGAAGGAAGTAGAAGAAACAAATATGAATTCGGAGCAAGAACTATAGAGTCTTTTGGTTAGGATATGATTATGTTTACATTTTGGACGATCATATCTCGAAAATGACATGACTGACTGGGCAGAATATTATCCCGCAGTATGTTGCCATTATTTTCTACAGCAGACTGGTTGCCAGCCAAGTCAAGAGAACCAAATCTGTTGTATTATTTAACCCATAACAGGAGGAAAGAGACGGATTAATACCTTTCTCAAAGGTATTTGCGCGTAAGTGAATACAAGGAATTCAGCTGGAGTTCGAACTCGGCTTTCCGGCTTCTCGTTTCGAGCCGATATCCACAATGCACATGTTGAACGGTACGTGTTATATTTTTGATCAAGGAGAGAGACCAACCCGTTAACTGTAAATTCTCTTTTTTCTTATTTTCATTGTTACTTTTTCTCAACATAAAAATATTTTTAGAATGTAAGAACGTTTGAGAGAAAATAATGATTTGCTGATACAAACGAGGAGAGGTGATGTGGATCCGTACCTTTTCCAACAGTGACTGCACGTAAATAGATACAAGGAACCCAACAGGAAATTGAACTGTGCATTCCGATTTTCAATTCAATGCCCTTATCCTCGACAGTACCCGCAGATCCAAGGTTACATCATCTGCTATTCATAAGGAGACCACCCATCTAGGTACTAACCAGATTCAAAAACGTTTAACTTTAGTGTACGTGCGACAGCCGGTTTTCAAAATAGGCACCTACAGCTAAGAAAGCAAACGTTATATATATATATATATATATATATATATATATATATATATATATATATATATATATTATTCTAGACTTAAGCAACAACCCATGGTAATCTGATAAGCATTTACACATTTTGAAAACTTCACGGCGTTACCGGTTCAGTTAAACGATATTCTCTGAAAACACAAATACAGGTAAATCAATTTTAATAATTTCCTGTATACCTACATGTATTCCAAATATTTCATATAAATATATAATAACGTCTGATGCGTATCCTGTTCACTAAAATGAGTTTTATAGAGTCTTTTCTTACGAATTTCAATTTTTATCTCTATGTCTTTCTTTCTTTCTTTCTTTCTTTCTTTCTTTCTTTCTTTCTTTCGTTCTTTCTCTATCTATCTATCTATCTATCTATCTATCTAAGAAAATAAGTACGAGAAGTCTTGAACGTTTTGTTTAAAGTGTAGATTTATTGTTGCTATTATTATAATCATTACTTGCTTTTTGTATGATATATTAAGTGCATATATTGATATTTGTGTCGCTACAAGTGTTTCGAGTCTAAAGTTTACTCTCTTCAGGCGAATAAATTTCAAACTTTCAAAAATGTTTTCAGCGAGTTGATCCAATTCTACTCTACGTGATATTTATATATATATATGGCTTTAATTTCTGTTGAAAATAAAAACAAAAATTCTCCGACATTTGAATAATTTTTTATTTAGTTGATTCTAAGCTTTCGGCTCAAATAAGCCATCTTCATAGAGATTACAAAGACGTTAACACAAAACCATCCTCCATCAGTGACGATTTTAACACAAGATAAAATCGTCGCTGTTGGTAGATTTTTTTGTGTTAACGTCCTTGTAACCTCTCTGAAGATAGCTCATGTGAGCCGAAAGCTTAGAACCACCTTAATGAAAAATTATTCAAATGTTGGAGAATTTTTGTTTTTATTTGCAACTGAAATTAAAGGCAAAATACAATATTTAGAACGGCTCATGATTAAAGATAATAGACATGCGTTGTATCCTATATTTAACAATATATGTTTAGAAAATTATCTGTTGCCTCGATACACTAAATTTAATATATATATATATATATGCAAAAATCAGGCACAATTATAATCGGAATAAAGGAACATTATGGTTTTAAAAAAATCAGGAGGAAAGGTTTTTTTTCGTTTACGTCTTTCTTTTCAAATTGATCTTATAAGAAATGTTATTTTAAATATAGTATGTGCAAATACCAATTGTTGGTTACTAGAAAAAGACGCCCATAATTTGCTCATAAGAATAACAAAATTATTACACTTTTTCTAAAACGTTATAGTTTTTATTTGAAGAGGTTTCTTTCCATGCGCAGTATAATACTATGTTATATTAGAATGTTAAAATGATGAAAACTAACCGTTTTCTTTGTGTTGTTTATATGTTCGTTGCACATATTTGCTTGGGAAAATTTTGCACAATACATTATACAAATATCAATAAATTTGAAGAAGCATATCTATGAACACAGAAGTGTCCTCATAAATAATAATTTAACAAATGCATTAGATATACTCAGAATTAAATTCGACCACAATTTTGAACTAAAATAGGTCATACTAATCACAATAGAAAATTTTTCAGTCTGAGGGAAAATTCTCCAGACATCTGCCATAAAATATTGTCAAAATATCAATCTATGCATGTTTTTCTCACTCTCATCATTACTAATGGAATGAATCTTTTCCTAATCAAGCATTCAATACAAATATAAGAAGATTTCAAAGAAAACGGTTAATTTTCTCCAAACCTTAACATACTGCAAATAAAAAATATCTTCAAAGATGCACAACGACGTCTTTTAATTGTTTCATAATTTCAGTTAAACTTATGAATAATATATGAGCGTTCTTTTTAGCAGCCAAAAAGATTGCTTTATAGATAATTTTTTAAAAATAAATTTCGTTTCATTTATTTCCCATGATAAACTACATCTCAGAATGAAACGCTTAGTCGAAAAAATATAATTTTACTTCTTGTATTCTTTATTTCACCATATATATATATATATATATATATATATATATATATATATATATATATATATATGTTATTAATAATCTGAAAAAAATAAAACCAGAGAAGAAGGAACCTGGCTTAAACCGCGAGAAAATCAACATTAAAAATTATTGAAATAAAATAATCTAGAGTAGAAATGTCGAGTTAGATCAACACGTAAAGCAGAACTGGAATCCATTCCAAAACATTGGTTATATACAATTTGAACATTACTTCAAATTTCAGTCATAAATTACTCGGCTGACAAGTAGCGGAA
>JBBBDQ010029732.1:0-40000 GCA_037127315.1 Ascarosepion bandense | reverse complement strand
ACTTTTTATTGAGAAGGAAATAATTTCTACTTATCTGGTGTTTTTAGAAATAGTGGAACATCTGTTGTATTGAAGTCAAGTATGATACACTTGATTTTTCTTCTTTGAAGAGAATGATAGGCGAAATATATATCTATCGAATTCCTCGAATTTACATTGACTTTAACGTATTCCGAAAAGCTATTTGTCGGTTATTCTCACGAATAGTATTAGATGTAGCATTATAAAGCGTTGAAACTGAATTTTTTTTCTTATATGGTCTCAGCTGTTTTCTCCTTTAGAGATGTTTTCAGCAAAATAAACAGTATTTTAAGCAGTGTTTAAAGTATCATAGACTGATCTCAGAAAATAATTTCAATTAATAATTTGGTCCTGGATATGACAAAAGACTGCTTCTGATTATAAAGTTTTTCAGGAGTGTAAAAAACCTCTACATTGCAGGTGTTTTCACGTCTACAATGACCCGATGTGGTAACACCTATTAGGATCCCATAAAATAGTTAACCAACATACTGGAGTCAAAATTTTAAAAAATAATATAAAAATTCAAGAAGAAAATATTATCAGTAATACATTTTTGAGGATTAACAACAATATATTAAAAACAAAAAAAAATCAGCAATACATATTCTTCTTCTTCTTCTTCTTCTTCTTCTTCTTCTTCTTCTTCTTCTTCTTCTATGTGCCTTGTCCATTTAGAACCTAGGCGATCAGCCCTTCCACGTTTCTTTATACCTGGTCGCTCTGAGCACGCCTTCTCCTGTTACACGAAGCAATCCTTGTTCTGTTATCCACCTGATTAGGTCTTTCAAATATTTTATCCGTTGCTTTCCCCTGTCTCTTTTTAACTCTATCTGGCCTGATAGTATCAGATTCTCCAAGCCCTCCTTCCTCATTGCGTGTCCCAGGAACTTTAGCTCTTCCTGATGCTCAGTATTAATTTCCTTTTTGTTTCCATCATTTCCAAGACCTCATCCTTGATCGATCCATGATAATCGCAGCATCCTTCTGTAGAACCACAGTTCAGTTGCTTCAAGTTTTTCCTTTAACTTTGATTGTATTGTCCAGCATTCACTGCCATATTGAAGGTTGGTCAGCACGTAGCAATCCAGTACTCTCTTCCTAGTTTCTAGCGAAATTGTCCTGTTTCTTAATACCTTACTCAACTTCTGGAATGCTTCCTTCGCCATGCCAATTCGCCTTCGGATCTCTGTGTCGCACTTTCCGTCTTCTAATATAACGCTTCCCAGGTATTTAAATTTTTGTAACTGCTTGATTCTGGTATTCCCGTCATAAAACCCTATTCACAAAATACTTCAAGAAAACCTGCTCTACAAAATGATTTCTTATTAAGAATATATATGCTATTCATTAGAATCTATTGTAAAAAAATAAAAACTCGTCACCATTAAATATCTCATGGTGGTTGATATGTCGTAAAACCAAACAAACCAAAACATTTAATAATAATAATAATAATAATAATAATAATAATAATAATATTAAGGTAGGTTGTAAGACGTTTTCGTGTGCCTATCTTGCCTTCAATATGCCTCGTGAGTGTCATAGTTTCTAAATCATCTTTCCTCATTATGTTTCTTTAAAATATCAACTATCTCTTCCTGCTGTTAAATAGAAGTGTTCTTTTTGTTACCATTCTCTCTGGGGCGTACAGTCATATGCCATTGAGTTGAAAAACCCGTTATTAGACTATCTCAGAAGTTACACAACATCGAACATGGTTATCACTTTGATGGGTTACCGCTTGGAGATACCATGAGGTGTATGCTTTGATTGACTTGTGGTATAATCAATAACGGCTAAGTATTTAAAATCGGAAAACTGAATTCCAATTCCCGCCATTATTATTATATTCACTTGCAAAAACCATTGTAAAAGCTATAATTTTTATATCCTCATCTCTGGGTAAAATAATAGGATGTGTGCAGTTAAATCATTATTATATCCACCAAATCAAATTTGTAATTTATTTTTAATCATTTCAGCCCAAGCAAGGCATTCCACTGCCACTATTGCGCAGGGTTTTACAAAGGGAAAGTGATAAGAGAGAGTGGTTAGTTATAGAAAATATCGGAAGGAAGGTGATAGACGGATGAGGATACTGAGGATGAGGGTTGAGTAGATGGGAAGAGTGTTCAAGAGAATAAATGCGAGTTAGTGTGATAGGAGGAGTCTATTGACCATACATTTAAATTCCTGGAGATTATAGCTGTCGGGGTAGTAAGTATATGGAAGGGAATTCCACAGGCGGGAAGTGCGAGAAAAGAAGCTGTGAGAGTAGAAATTGCGGTTACATTTTATCTGTTTCCCTGTAAAAGAGTAGGACCTAGTTGCTAATCTAGTATCTCGTGCAAATTCATACCTAGTGGACACCAGTGATCTACGTTCATCGAACCAGGAGCTGTGAAAGTATTTATAGGAGTGTCACAGGGAAGCCACATCATGCAGGTGAGAGAGTGACTGCAGCCTGGCTGCCAAGTCGGCATCGATCACATTACGGATTCTCCGTTGTATTTTGTCAAGAACCACGAGGAGAATAGCAGGGGCACCCGACCAGATGCGGCAGCAGTAATCAATAGACGGGCGGATGGTAGGTTTATATATGTGCAGGATGGACTCAGACGGGAAAAAAAATTCAGGGCCCTGCACAGAGAACCGGTTTTCGTAGCAGTAGATTTAGCAATAGATTCGATATAGTCATTCTACTTGATATCCGCTGAGAGTGTGTGGCCAAGGAGTCGGACTGTTTTCCTTTCAGGGAGGAGGGCCTGTTCCATGCTAATGGGAGGTAGGAGCGATTGTCTATGATGGTTAATTGATAGCAGCTTCGTTTTGGAACCATTAAAATTTACCAGCTATTTCTTACCCCAGTCTACCACGAGTTGGAGGTCCTTCTCAAGCTCAGCACCGAGGTTTGCTTTTTCGCCCACACCACATTCTTGATCTAGGCGAGAGTAAACTGTGGTGTCACCGGCGTACATACCTATTTGGGATCTTATAGCATCCGGGAGATCGTTAATGCAGATCATAAAAAGCGTAGGACCTAGGACAGAGCATTGAGGGACACTCGAGTTCGTATGGTAGTTTTGGGAGGTATGTCCGTTTAATACGACCTTCAATGTGCGATTAGAGAGGAATGACTGGATAAGTTCAAACAAAGGTCCAGTTATACCATAGCTCTGCAGTTTACGAAGAAGTCCCACATGCCAGAATCTGTCGAAAGCTTTGGAAATATCCAAGGCAAAGTTTCGAGCTTCGCCATTTTTGTCGAGAGCTTGGTATATATACTCACTGATGGTCGTTAGCATATCAGCAGTAGACCTGGTGAAGCGGAATCCATACTCTTTGTCCGAGAGGAGCTTGTGGGCTTTGAGATGCTGAACCAGCTCGGCATTGATAATGGCTTGGAACACTTTGCCAAAGATCGGAAGGAGGCTAATAGGGCGGTAATTAGCGGGTCCGAGGGTTCTCCAGTATTCTTAAATATAGAAACGACAGAGGAAGACTTCTAACAGGTAGGAAAGCAGGAAACAGATAGGCAGAAGTTATAGAGATTAGAGAGGTCAGAGGAGAGTTCATTTTCTGAAATATGTTGATACGTCCTAACTAAATCAAATCAACTAACCTAGCAGTACATTTTTTCTAAAAATTATTCGTTGCTTCCATGTTCAGTCCATAATATTCTCCGCTTACCTCTATAGATCCATCTTTTTGTTGTTTCATGACTTTCCTTTATATGTGAACAAATTGTCCAGCGTTCGCTCTCATAGAGGAGGGTCGTTATTACATAACAGTTTAATACTCGTTTTATTGTTTATCAGGAAATTTTCTTATCACTGCATATTAAAGTAAAACGTTATGTAAATGTGACTTTTATAAAAAATTAAGAAAACCTATTTTTCAAACGTTCATATTTTGTTCACTAAAATTTGGCTCTTGTTAACTTTACTTACTGTTGTGCACAGGAAAGTTAAATGCAATTTTCCTTCATGTTCTTATCTAAAGTGTTACATTTTGTTGAGTTCTATTTCCTATCAACAATTATATACAAAATTCCTCGGTGTGAATAGCATCTTCCAAGTTTTACTAGATATACTTGATAATAATTTCTTTGTATATTTTTATTTAGTAATTTATTCTTTAGGGATATAATTTCATTGCGATAGTATCAAGTAGAATGCGAAAAGAAAGAACTGTAAATAAATTACAACAAACAGAA
Organism: Ascarosepion bandense; assembly: GCA_037127315.1. Lineage (NCBI taxonomy): Eukaryota > Metazoa > Mollusca > Cephalopoda > Sepiida > Sepiidae > Ascarosepion > Ascarosepion bandense. Next base: position 35,760 of record JBBBDQ010029732.1, on the reverse strand, counting down.
TGCATGGTAATCAGAAAAAAATAGTAGCTGAAGATTTCAATTACAATTTGGGGTTACTAAAATCAAACAGGTGTAGAATTTTCAATAACTGGGAAGTGTTCTAACAGAAGACGGGAAGTGTGATACGGAGATTCGAAGGCGTATTGCTATGGTCAAAGTTGCATTTCAGAAGCTAAGTATTAAAAGACAGGAAAATTTCGCTAGAAACAAAGAAGTGTGCATTGGATTGTTATGTAATGTCTGTCCTTCAATATATATATATATATTTTTAATCATATCACCCCGAGCAAGGCGGTAATGCCACTGATGTGCAGAGGGCTACGTAATAGTGAAAAGATTGGAAAAGAGAAAGCCGAAAACCACATCCTAAACAGGGAACAAGGGATGAGCCTCTTAACCTGTTCAATATACGTGGGTGGAGTGTGAACCGGGCGATAGATAGACGTATCTACTCCAATTGAAAAAAAAAAAGTGAGAAGATTGGAAAGAGAAAACCGGAAACCACATCCTAAACAGGGAACAAGGGATGAGCCTCTTAACCTGTTAAATAGACGTGGGTGGAGTGTGAACCGGGCGATAGATAGATCTATCTACTCCAATTGAAAAAAAAAGTGAGAAGATTGGAAAGAGAAAACCGGAAACCACATCCTAAACAGGGAACAAGGGATGAGCCACTTAACCTGTTCAATAGACGTGGGTGGAGTGTGAACCGGGCGATAGATAGATCTATCTACTCCAATTAAATATGGCAGTGAATGCTTAAGAATCTCTTCAAAGATGAAAGAAAAGACTTGAATCAACCAAGATCTGGTTCTACAGAACTGAGGAGACCATGGCCAGAACACGTGAGCAACTACAAGGTTTTGGAGAGACTAGACACAAGAAGCAAACTGATACTTATCAGAAAAAGGCAGCTGAAGTTTTCGGGACATGTAATGAAGAAAAAGGGATTGGAATGCCTGATTCCCATGGAACAGATAGAGGGGAAGAGATACAATGGAAAGCAATCCATGTCATACTTGTGCAGATTATTGTTGGAGCAGGGATTGAGTAGGATAACAAGAGAATAGGTATTATGAACAACAAGGGATAGGGTTATATGGAAGGCTACAATCATATACGTTCTGAAGGGACTCTACATAGCAAGATACTAAAATATTTGTTCAACTGAACAGAAATATGTTTATAAAACTACATTTTTCATGTGCGTTGTTGCCTAATGAATATTTGATCGGAATGAGAAATCAGTTCGAATTTCAGTCGGGTTTGTTACATTCACATACTCTCATTCACTTTAGAATGTTAATAGTACATATGTTCTCCCTATTAAGTGTAAGTTTAATAACTAGGTTCTATAGCCTTGGTTAAAAGTCACTCTACCTCAGAACGAAACAGCCAGCAACCTATTGTGGAGGATTTTCAGCGTCGTCAATCATGAATCTGAAAAAGTCATGATCGCCAAAACGTGTATCCCGTTAACTTTAACTGTGGGACTGACTGACTGACTGACTAACAAGTGCTTTTGTTTAGGTGATAAATGAGGTTAGCATATCTTCTAAGGTGGTCATTGTCTATTTAACATGTGACTAGACCCAATTAACCTGGCATGTATAATTAAAACTGTTTTATATATATCTTAAAATAGAACATGTCTATCGATAAAAACATGAAATACTTTTTACTTAGCAGTTGTTATCGGCCAGAATAACACTTTATTGTCAATTCTGAAATCTGCTTATATCTCATTAGACGTCTCTCGTATCATTCACAACGAAATTACAACTCATACTCTGACATTTAGGCAGCAGAAGCAGTAATGGTTTAAGTCGTTACTTGAATTGGAATCTTTTCGTGAATTCTGACAAATATATCGCCTCAGTCTTTACGACTTTAGGCAGTTTACAGAAATCTCACGTTGTTAAATATATCGTCGAGCCTCGGCAAATACATTTGTTTTTTAGAAAATTACAAAAGTTTTTTTCGTAACAGATCGAAGATGAAGAATGATAATGTATTCTACATATGTGTTAAGGGTAGAATAAAAAGACATCTACTGAAAAATATTTTAGCCAATTTCTAAGTGTATGACACTTTACAGCAAGTTTCATTGATTCCAGTAATTCTTCAGGTTTCTCTCATTGTTTGTGTCTTGGAAGAACTAACAGAGAACAATATCGTATCATTATTCACTTTCTCCATAAGCTTATTTATGTATTGCAGTATTAACTTTATTTATATATTGTGCTATATTCTGTAACTCATTTTTACAACACAGTAAGTTTAATATCTGACTACAGGAACAATGAAAATAAAAATGGTGAGTTGAGTGGAAGGGAGATAACTGATATTAAAATACCCTAAAGAAAGTGGCATGTGGAACTAGAATGATCTACACCGGTAGAAGAATTAAAGGTTTCAATTCGAAATTCCAAGCAACTGAAGAAGGACGGCGAGTACAACTATTGAATCGAAGTGAATATAGCAACGGAAATAAAGAATGTAAATGGTGTAAAATAGAAATGTTTCTTATCAACAATATTACTACGCTAATAAATAGCTTAAATACAGACTGAAATTCTATGGTAAATATAACATCAATGTTTTAAGTAGACTGTGTTTCAAAGGCTTATTGATTCAATGCATATGCTCACATGAATATGAAATCCTTAGGGAAGGTTTTTCTTATATATTCCGATAAGAATAGAACCTAGGGCTATGTCAGAGTGTATAATAAAATAAAATTATAATGTTTATTTATTCAGTAAAAATTTTGGATATTCTTCTTCTTCTTCTTCTTGTTCATGTGCCGAGGCTCTTCAGAACGTAGACGATCATGGACTTCCATTTGGCTTTGTCCCTTTTCGGTCTCAAAATTATTTCTCTTGGTATTTCTCCCAAACCCTGCTTTGCCATCCATTTGTTAAGACCTATCCAGTAGTTCTCGCGTTGCTTCCCGCTGTCTCTATTTCCCTCTGTCCGTCCTGTGAGTATTAAATTCGCTAGGTATTCCTTCTTCACTACATGTTCCAGAAACCTCATCTCTCTCTTTCTTATGTTAATTATGAGTTTTCTCTCAGTTTCCTTTTTCTCTAACACCTCGTTGTTACTAACGTGCTCAGTACATGGTATCTTCAGCATGAGTCTGTAGAACCAGATTTCTGCTACCTGAAGCCTCTCGTTCATCCTTTAGGAGATAGTCCAACATTCACTGCCATAGAGAAGGGCTGATATCACATAGCAATCCAGCACTCTCTTCATTATTTTCCATGAGATTTTCCTGTCTTTCAGTACTCAGGTTAGATTTTGAAATGCGTCCTTGGACATGCTAATGCTTCATTAAATCTCAACAGCACACTTTCCATTCGCTGTTAGTACGCTTCTCTGGTATTTATATTTCTTTACTTGTTTTATTTTAGTTTCTCCGACCTGTAATTGGCATTTTGGTGTCTTTTTCTTTTTTTTTCTTTTTTTTTGCTGATGACCATGCATTCAGTTTTAAATTTTTATAGCTGCCTTCATCGCCGGTAAAGTACGAATTCAACATCAGAAATGAACCCATTATCTATACATTAAATTATTTTGATTTTTACCTTATAATTAAAAAGGAAATAAGAATTGTTATATCCTTAGAAAGCTCTACATAACACGAACAATGAAACACATAGAAACGCACGCACACACACACCTAATCGCTCACACACAAAATACACGCATAGCCGTGTGTGTTTGATTATGAGGGTGGAGTCGGGTGAATGAAGTGTTTACTTAAAATAAGAAGTTTGGTTTTCTAGACGGTTGTTCTATACATATTTGAAATGTTTACACACATGTGCAAATTAATTGAAACAATTATTTTAGTTTCATTCCTTTACAATACGGTCAGTTTTAGACTTACCGGAGTGACAACGTATAATCGATTACTATTTTTTACTCGATTTAATTCACTTGCAGTGGTCTGCAGCAATATGAATCTATTGTTTAAATTTGTATGGTCTTGAAAAATATTGTGGCATCCGTGATTGCATCAGAATTTTTTCACATGCAGACACTATGATATTGACTATTCGTTAGTTGTTATACGGCCATTATCTGCGATGGACGTTACTCCCAGTAAGTCGATGAAAATTGTAACATTGCAAGAACACACTAATAAGTCTTAAGAGTGATCACGGATATTGTTAATGTCAACATTTTAATTGTCAGTCGTGTCATTAGGGAATGAAACAAACTGGTTTAAAAATGTAAGGGAAAATATTCCAAAGGACGACATATACTTGATCAGGAAATTCTGAAAAGTTGGCGTATAAATATTTGTTCTGATTCAATTAATTTGCACAAGAGAGAGAGCCTCCCTCATTACTTTCAGTTTTCTGGTAAGATGCCTCACTTGAGCAGGCAGTTATCATTACCGGTATCCCAATAAACTCTGCCTATTACTCCTTTAACATCTAATTAGTTCATGGTGCGTATACAGGGTGAACTTTATTGTATATGTCGTACGCAAATCAACGTATATAATTGGCTGATGAAGTAAATAAAATTCCTGAAACATGTAGCAACATTTAAAGAAAACGTATATTTTTGTTTTGTTTTCATTTCTATCTTGTCGATGGTTCAGTAATGATTTTATTTATGAAATCTATGAAGAAAAAATCACCAAGAGAAGACATACGTGACCAGGAAAATGTGAAAGATCCTAAAAAAACAATATTTGTTTTGTTTCAATTAATTTGCACAATTTCCTACGGTTCCTTGGAAAAACGTCCATCGCAGACACTGACTTACTCTGAGGAAAAAATAGAAATTGATATACCTTTACTCCAGTGGGTCAAAAACCGACCGTATGGTGAACGGAATGAAAATAAACTATTGTCTAAAGTAATTTGCAAGAAGATGTAATTTTTCTCATAATGTTTATTATTCCTTTTTCTTTCCGTTAATTTGCACGAGGGTTAGATTTTGTGCATTATGTTTACTACTTATATTATTGGGATAAGAATTTGAACATTCGTGTCCTAAATGAAACCATAATTAGACCAAGGGAACGCAGTTTGGAACACCGCCGAAGGAAGCATATTTTCCTAACAAGATTGTTTTGATTATTCAGGCCAGTAACTGTAAATACATTTACTGTGTAATTATAAACAAAAACAAAAGCAATCACACAAAGCATCTAGTCAAAACGAATATTTCGTAAAAATAATGTTTAAAACAAATAAATTTAATAGATGTCAGAGTTAATTAATTTCTTCGTAATTTTCGTAAAACTTAAAAGCAGTAATTTGTAAACACATTGTAAACCATTGTTTACTTTCCGGTTTCCAAAAGTAAATAATGTTCATATTTATTTATACGTTATGTGGCAGACAATTGCTCACCTACCCGCGATATTGCATTCGGTATTTCTGCGGGAGAAAATCTGTGACATTAGTGTTAACTTTGTTAGGCGGCATACACTTGTATAGTGTTTCGCAAACCAACTGCTTTGGTGCCACTCTTCATTTCTTACAGACGATACTGACATCTAATCACTTTAAATCTGAAGCCACATCACCATATGAATTTTTTAATTAAACTGCAACAAAATATCAGTGGAGTTAATTAAACAAAAGTAATTGGCACCAAAATCTTATATAAATGATTTTTTTCTTTCGAAACAGGCGTAAGTTTTCTTGAGATTAGACGAAATAATCAAATAAAATTTTCTAATCATTCTTTTCTCATTATTGCAGAATTCTAACATGAAATTCTTCATGGACCTGTCTGTGTAAAACTAAAATACATCTTCAACTAATGGATCTCTTCAATAATTTGATTGCAAACCACTTGAGACGTTTCAAGAAATTATCGGTAAAATTATGATTAGGCCTCTCCAAAATTTTGATGGAAACCATTTTGCTATAAATCGAATTCAACACTTAGGTTAGAGAACTTAGAGGGAGGTTAAATTTCTTTTTAGTCTCACCGGTCCCGATGGTTTTTATTCAGAACTCTTAAATAATCGATTTTTTTCCTGTTCGCTACAAATAAATAAATAGATTTAGTGAATTAATATATGAAGTTATGTTATGAGTCTTGTAAATTATTACGGTCAAAAGGCTGTCACATAGACTAAAACTATAACAGCATTGTTGTGCTATCCAGCAGATGCACAACTTATTCAATGTTTTCTTTCTTCTAGACTGATGCTAGAATATCATTTCCTCCACAATTACCTGCCCTTCCTAGTTCTTATAGAATTTTGTTGTTTTTATTATTTTTCTAATCATTCATCTGCCATCACTTTACCGAAGCTCGTTAGTTGGTTATGCATTGTTTTCACTCGGGCTCTGTTGCCTTTAATCCGTCCGGTAAGTGTCAGATTTTCTCAAACACTCTTTTCTAATTATGTTCACTAGAAATTACAACTGTTTCTTCCTGATGTATTGGTGATTTTCTAAACGTACTTTAGATGTGGCACAATATCAAAAGTATTGAGCCATCACTGACTGTTGAACTCACTATTCAGTTGTGATTGATTTAGTGCGACAAGCCCGCTAAACATTACACCACGTCGAAGCGCCCACCGCCTAAGGGAGATGAATTTATACCCTTTCCAAGGACATTAACACGAAATGAACTAAATTAAAACGAGCGGAAATTGATCTCTACACGATGAATTCATATTTGCGCCGATAACTGTTTAACTATTTGCGCATCCTTAATTAAACAGTGCACTCTAAACTAATATAGGAGATAATATTATGCCTACAAGATAGGTGATTAATAATTGAGAAATACATTTATACATATCCAGATCTGCTAAACAGAAAAATACGAAGATTTGACAAACCATCTTTCCAAATCTAAACACGGAAAAGTTTATGTAAGACCTCTAATAATTTTCAACTGATTGTCAGTTAGTCAGTTAAATACCACGGGGAATACACGCTTTGGCGTTCACATTACGAAAGTGACATGACTTACTGGGCAGATTCTTCTGCAGTAGTTTACCATTGATATCTGTGGTAGACTGATTCCCAAAAAAGGCTATATGAACCAATCTGTCCTACTATTTAACCCACGAGTGAAGAGATAAACTATGGATTAATATCATCTTTAACTGTATTTGCTCGTTTGTAAATAAAATGATTTCGCCTGGAATTTGAATCGTCTCTCTGATTTCTCGTTCTGAGCCGATATCCACTGCACTACCATGCGCCTAATTAAGTACCTGTATTTTTCTATTGTATATAAAAACTGCTATAAAATTTTACTGAGGACGGTTTAGTCGTAAGCATTTCAATTATTGTGCATGATACGATTTCAGTTTGATATGAACAGAACTTTATAAGTCCTGATTATATCAAAGATACAATTTCTTACACATCATTGTTTTATTATTTATAAAATTGATTTTATTTTCATTGATTTATTTGTTTCTCGTGGAGTATCAATCTTTTGCGGGTTATTCAACTCCAGTGGTTTTTCCATAATAAAATATGTATTCAAATACATTCAGTAAAACGATTTAATCACTTAAGGTTAGATGCTTTCAAGGTCTATGGAACGTATCAACAGTGCACTCATTTAAAAAAATACAGTTTAGATCCATTAACTTCCTTAATTTCATCAGTAAATAATTCAAGTCTAATATCAAAAATAGGTTTGTTGAAAAGGAATAACCTTCTGAGCAAAACCAATAGGAATTTTGTTCTGCGAAGTCCACTGCTGATCTCTCATCAGTCATAGGATAACCAGTCATAGAATCAATGAGGCATAAGTTAACACCGGCAGATATTTTCTTTTGTTTTCAACCAAAATGTGGTTGGGCAATGGGGACATATCTCTGGGCTATTTCTTTCGCGCTGCATCTGAAATCAATTCAATTTTGTCCCATTGTTTTCTCTCTACAGATAATTACTATTTTTCTTAAACTATACCAGTCACATAATAAAATAAAGCATTCAAATAACATTCAAAATGAACTCTGAACTGTTTGTGTTCAGATAAGCTGTCCTGAAAATGCTATGCTTACTGGAAAAATGTATCATGTCCTCAAAGTTCTTAGCTTGTTAAAACTTTGTGATTACTTTTTCTTCTCTACTTTCCATAGAAGAAGCTTTTTAGAAGTCATTCAAGAAAAGCGATTTTAGTTTTTATTAGTAGTTTTCTCTTGAAGCCTGAAACTGACATAAGACTTTATCATATCACTTGAACTTACGGACGTCTAGTATTGTCATGCGATCTCTGTATAATATGCATAGCAATATTGATAAATGAAGTGTGTAAGGGTGTTTGGAGGGTGTATTCGTGACTAGCAAAATTAGCATTTTTTATACCAGCGCATAAAATAGGCAACAGATAGGCAAAACCATCTAGGCTCTTGTGCTACTAGTCTACTACACCACCAGGATCTCGTCTGTTCCAAAATGTATACGAGACAGATTTAACATCGTGGTACTTATTAAAAACAATTCGATTCGCTTGCTTTTTGGCATGCCCTTAAGTGTATATGTACTCATTAAAAGTATTACTTCATGGGTATAAAATTTAACAGGTATGAAATTAATTTTCTACTGATGAAAAACTTGCTACTGATGAAGAATTATTTTCTGAAATGAAAATGCATTCTTAAAGTTATTTTGAACTTTTTCGTTAGGAGAAGTCATTCTAACCTGAAAAAAGTTTAAGGTTTATACCGCTTGACCTTGGCATATCACGGTTAAATGGGTATTCTGGCCTATTTTAAAACAAAAATATCAGTACTGAGAAAAGCTGATTTGATGGGGGCAAAATGGACTTGAAATTCAGAATCAGCGTGGAAAATACCCCGGAAATATGTGTTCATTTTCCAAATATATTAGTGTAAAAAAATTGTTGTAAATTGTAATAAATTCACAACCGCTATAGATCTCTTCAACTTTTCTCTCTATTATTAATTCCTTCCTAACAATTATACCCAGACATCTTAATCACATGAAAATAGTTTCCCTATTATTTTTGTCCTGGTGCCTCAGTTTTAATCGCTTTCTTACTTCTCTGCGTATTTTTGAACATATTTTCAGTGTAAATTTTAGAATGAGCTCTTTGCTATGGTACACGGATTTTATAAATTGACTCGTACAACTAGATTGGCAATACGGTCTCATCAATTTAAAGTTCTATGTTATTAACTTATTCTGTCGCAATTCTTGCTGGTGGAACTTTCTTGCAGCTACAAGTTTTTACTTAACTTTGATCTTTAAATGTTTATATACAATGTTAATTGTTATTTACTGTCTTTCAGATTATTATTCTACTGTTCTAGCGTTTTAGTAACGTTTCTACTTCTTAATTCATTGCTTACTGCCATATCACGTTAAATACACCGGTTCTTGCTCGATCACCGAAGTTAAGCAGCATTGAGCCTGGTCAGTACTTAGATACGTGACCGCTTGGGATTACCAGGTGATGTAAGCGTATAGTGACGGATGTACGTTGTGGTGCAGTAGATGTCGACTCGGAAAGAGAAATCGTTGAGCCGAGTTCGAATTCCAGTTGAATATCCTGCATTCGCTTAAGCATTGGTACCCTTGGAAAAATTATTAACCCGTCCCTTCCTTCTAGTTATGCTTTAAATAACAGGGTAGAACTTGAGGACCCTGCTGTTAAAAAACAAATCCCAATGAATCTTGATACTCGAAAAGAAAAAATATTACTAGACACAAAACTTATATAAAAACAACAAATCTTTGAAAGAAAAAGGAATTCTTGTTCTTCTCCGTACCCTCTTCCTTCAGGACGTAAGCGATCATGGTTCTCAACGTCTCCATATCCCTTGTGGCTCTTAGTATGTTTGCTCCTGTTACTCCTGGCTACCCTCGTTACGTCATCTACCTGATCAGGCCCTGCAAATATGTTATCCGCTGCCTTCCTCTGTCTCTCTTTTCCTTCTATCTGGCCAGTCAGTATCAGGTTCTCTAAGCTCTCCTTCCTCATTGCGTGTCCCAGGAAGTTCAGTTGTCTCTTCCTGATGCTCAGTATTAATTTCCTTTATTACCAGCAAAAAAAATTTAGTTGGCAATAAATAACCCTCTAAGGCTGATGTGCCATAAAACAAAACAACCGACCAACCTCATTCTTTCTCCTGAAGTAAACTCTCGTGTCTTACTGACAATACTGCTTTGCTTTGGATAATTGTGATTAAAAAAAATAATCCCTTGAAATAATACAGAGTTACGTACAATCATTAAAGTCTGACAAGGATTGAGCATGTAAGAAAGATTTTACAATGATTAGAATTCAGATAAAAGATGCGTATTTATTGAGATTGACACTTCGACTTTGCAAACACATCTAGGTCAAAAATAAAAAACAAAACAAATGAAATCATTAAATTCTTTAAGTTTTAATCTACGGTTAATCATTATATGTCTCTATTTCTGAGGTGACGTAGGATTTATAATATTTACACTGTTTGAACTGTTGTCCTTATCTTCATTGGCATGTTTACGACGTTTCGGTAGTTTTACGCTTCGGCCTTCTTCAGTTGCTGGAAATTTCGAACCGAACACTTTATTTCGATCATTGGTGTATATCATTCTTATTTAATATGCGATCTCACTTCTGGATGTCATGTTATCTCCCTTTAACTCTACTTTCTAAGTTATTTGTTGACCAGGTATTGAACACACAACTATTTGTGTCAAGTCACTAAAAAGCCTATGTGTCTTTGTCATCAGTGTATGCATTTTGAGGACTTAATTTACTTAATGTCTCAGTGACTTGTTTTTATTGCTCTTATTGCAAACTTTGAAGCTAATGATTTTCTCTTGCACTCCGTACTTCTGGTACGCATATTGTATTCATTTCCTTGCTTGGTCGGCTTAAGATATTTTTGCGGTCTATAATATGCGCTGATTCCATAGGTTTACGTAGTGAATATGGTTATAAACATAATAATAATGATGATGACAACAGTCCGAACAGTAGAAATAATGTAATCATTACCTCCTCGACATAAACTTCATTTTTTATCTCGTAAATCGTCGTGTAGTAAAACTTTATTTTAAATGGCACTTAGGCATGTTATAAGTTAACACGAATAAAAAAGAACAAGAAGAAAGCCTGGAATTATATCTATGCATTTTACTAGAATAAAGTAAATATCGCTATTGATTCAGTCTATCAGAGATATAAATATATCAAAATAATGCACTTAGGGCAAACTGGGAATGAATATTTATTCTCTCATTGCAACTTATATTTCCAAATTTAGTGCATGGAATAGGTTTAAAATTTAAATTTTCCAGTATTTGTTAGGAGAATATAAATGTAAAAAATAACTCCAGATTTTCTAATGTGGAAGGTGAGATCCCGTTAAAATGATTACATGAGTGTCGGTTATTTTATAAAAGTAAGGCAATCTGATGATTCCCAAATCTTGTGGCGCCAATGAAGATGGCTGTGAAATGGTTGTCACATCATTAAGGACAATTTTATATATTACATGCTGATAGAGTTGATTAGAACAGCCCCACCCCCAAACAAAAGATTGCAGTATTAACATAAGTCTTTTTCAGCTTTACTACTTGAGTGTATAACACATATACAAATCCAGTTACATATGTCATGAATATGTGTATACATATCTATATACAAATTTCGTATGTGCATATTTACATACGTATATTCATGCACACGTACACACATGCACTCCACTATATATATATATATATATATATATATATATATATATATATATATAATATGTATACGTGTACATATAAGTATATATATATATATATATATATATATATATACAGGAATATATTCTATACTCTGCTTCATTCAAAATATGTTACAAACATTAGCATTTTCTCCCAAGAAAACAAGGACAAAAGTTTATATGAATAATGAATATATATATATATATATATATATATATATATATATATATATATATATATATATATGTCTGGACAATCCTTCGTTTTTTTTGTTTGTTTGTTTGTTTGTTTTTTTTGTTATTAAGTTTAAATATATATTTTAAGATAGATAGTATGTACCCTGCGTTAGTTTTGTCACTCGTGTAAATTGATGTTGGTCTCTCTTAAATATTACCGTATGTAGTAGTGACTTTACAAAGAATTTCTTCGTTCACTGATGACAGAATAGTTCTATCGTTTTCAGGTCGATAAGATTTTTTAATACAACCGCATAAAAGGCAATGAACACAAAGCTGCACGGCTTTATCCGATAGAGTTTCCAGACCTAAAGCAAACAACTTTTGAAAACTTTCCTGCTGTTTATGGTCGCGTTGCTGAGACTAGATGAATGGCACCACAAACGCTGTATCTAAGATGACTGAGATCCCCTTGTACATATGACCACAATGAACACATTCCACAGGCTGATGGAAATGATCCCGATACCCGCACACGTTATGTGACTCTATAAGGCCGTATTGTTGGTATTATCTCACCGACAAGTAGTGGGGTGAAGGAAAGACGATCTCAAGGTGTGCAACGAAAATTCCGACGTTGTAACCGTAACGAAAGTTAAAAGAACTAGTAACACTCAGCACTCTCCTGTTCGTAATACGTGAGCTTTACAAAAAATTTGTAAAACCTGAAAATTACGAAGGAATGTATCATCTTTTAATCTCTCTACGTCTTGTTCAACGTGATTCGACGAGGCCAGAGCGTCTATAAGAATCGTCGATGTCTTAGCCCTGGTTCGGTCGGGAGAAAAATCGTTATTTTAAACGACGACGCCGGAGCACTTACTTCCTCTCCTAGACTTACCTTCTGCGAGTACAATACCTTGTTCTTTCGTCCTCTTCGTTTAATCACGACAGTATAGCTCATACCAATGCATTTAAGGTTCTTGAAGAGCAGCTTGTGTTTACGCATTATTTGAACATTTTGCAGTGTCTTTCATCCTCTGATACGCTCAGCACAGATGAGATTTGGCCGATAGATTTTTGCACACATTGTTGACAGCCTAGTTGGCTTTGGTTAAGGATTGGGAAAAAGTTGGAAACGATGGCATGTGAGATATACACATGCAACGTTTGTGGGCTGATCGAAATCCCTTAGGTACAGAATAGGCCAGACACCTGCATCAGATTATGATTAATGTGTGAGCTTAATTGTAAGTGACAATCTAGTACGTCCATATGTTCTGCTTTAAATTTTACAGGAGCTGTCTAAAGGTATTTATTTATATATCTTTAACATTTTTTCTGTAGGGCCTGCTGAAACAACTGGTTTATGGAGCAGACATTAATAATTTAGATACGCCACATCAAAGTGTCTTGAGCGCCTGCTAAAGTATTTAACACCGTGTAAATGCATTTGAAAGCGTACACCTTTTAAGAAAACGACGCTTTTGTGCGTGTGCAGAAGCTTTCTGGTGATATTTAGAGCATTTGCTATGCATTACTGATCTGAGGTACAACGATGACCTTTTAGATATATGTTCATATGGATATTTCACTTTATTTTGTTGCCAGGAATCAGTCCCCAAAGTTTGTAAATGTATTTTAGATACACCCTGTATATATGGGGTGGGAAAACTGATTGGTTACTTTCAATGCATTTAAGACCAAACTAGATACATTTCGAGGTCATCGATTGACCCCGAACTGCTTCCAGTCATCATAAATTGATATCACACCAGGGAGGCTCCGTAAAGGGTGTGACTATTTGACCTTAAACGTAAATCAGATCTTAAATAAAATTCCTACGTATGATCCATCGCTTAAACGCAGGAAATATGGTCGGTTTACTGGACGGCTCCAATAAGGATCTGACTGTTGCTGATAGTCTCTTTACAAGATCCAGATCAAACCTAAAATGGAGTACTGAGGTCATATTATCTAGTCTTCCCTTTCCTGTCTTGGCACATTCGAAACGCATTGTTGGTTTGACCTGCTATAAACTTTAATGGTAAGACCCGACATTCCACTCTCATTGCAGCAAGCGTCTGTTATTCACTCCTTAGTTCTTTGGTCAGAAGTAAATTCTACACAAACAGCTGGTTCCAGCGAACCAGAGCTGTATGGATCTGACTGCTAGGAATGTGTTTGCACAATTGCTACAATCTTAATGTTCAACACTTTGTGACAGTTATATTTCACTACATCTTATTGTAACCCTCTAACTCCAGTGGCCCGCTAAAGTAGTATAGGTGAATATATATATATATATATATATATATATATATATATATATATATATAGTGTATCGAGGCAGCAGATAATTTTCTAAATATATACTGCTAAATATAACAGACAATGAATGTCTGTTATGTTTAATCAGGAGCCGTTCTAAACATCTTATTTTAGCTTTCATTTCACTTGCAAATTAAGAGAAACATTGTCCAACATTTTGGATATTTTTTTATAATGATGATTCAATGCTTTCAGCTCACATGAGCCAACTTCAGAGAGGTTTCAGGGATGTTAACGTAGACATCCACCATAAAATATAATATTATCTTGTGTTGACATACAACATTGCTATGCTACGATAATACTCACCGAATAACAGACGCAGTTTGTAAATTTGTGATTCGGTTCTATAGCAATGTTTTATATCAACACAACAATGACTTTGCAAATAGGATACTAAAATAACGATAAATGGTGGGGTCTGAGCGTTCAATCTATCTCTATAAAGGCATAATAGATGAGGACCTCCAGCAAACAGGAAAGCAAGAAGAAGCGAGACAGTAGTTGTAAAGTTTGGTGAGGACAGAGGAGACTTCAGAGGCACATTTCTTTAAGCCCATGACTGGGATTCCGTCACCTCCACTAGCCTTATGGGGGATCAAATTTTGAAATTATTTTAGACACCAGCAAGTGTGGAATTTAATAAAGCCCGAGTTCTACGTTGGAAGTAGGATGCGGTTATTCCAGATATAACTGTAAGGTCCACTAATTTGTTTATTAACGGAGGTATGGAATGTCTGCTTAGCACACCTTTGCAGAGCCGCAAGTAGTTTTTGGAGCCAAACGTGCAAGCTGCTATAGTCTGCTTCATTCTGCCGGCAAAAAACAGATTAGCGTCGTTGAGAATCCCCTTACACTCATTGCGAACAGAGACAAATTGGCGCCTATTATGGTCAGACATACATCGTTCACGCATACTGGGGAAATGTGTGAGAAAGTCCACCACTTGCGTGAGAGACTGAGTAGTCGCAAAGTTCAGAGTGTGGATGTCATCATGACCAGTAACATTTTATGAAGCGTCTTGGCATTATCGGTAGAGGAGGGGAGCGATAAAGAAAGAAATGATAGCTGAGTTTAGTAGAACGAGAGGCACATTTATGAATGGTCAGAATATTAAAAACAAAACTCCCTAACCAGAATGAGATGTTTACTGACATAGACTCCCAGGCCATGCATGTAGAGCCTTGTGTCTTTTCTAAAGAGGGAAAAGTTAACAGGGATCGAGAAATCAGAGGAGTGGATTAAGGATCCCATGCAGAATGGTAAGTCCTCAGCTTTGTTTTAAAAGTTGCGACCCGAATAAGCAAATAAATCATAGTAGACACTACAGTAAAAAACTTACAAGCAAAAAGACACCGATTTCACAAAACGTTTCATTCAAACCATAATCACTGCATCTATAGAAAACAACAACGAAAATGCATTACCACTAAAACTCATATATGCACCAAACGCCCAGCGAGAAATAAGGAATTGCTCATCATTCCTACTGACAAGAGAGGGGAATTGTAATCATAAACAAAATACATACATAAATTAACTCAATGTTCAACGATACAGTCATATACAAAAATACAATCGAGCTAAACATGAATACCGAAACGCAAATTTTAACGAGGAAATCAGGAAAGTTCTTAAAAACAAACACAAATCGTGTTACAGATTCATATCAACGTAGAACATAAATATTAGTTTTCCTGGTATCCCCGCTTGCTCGGCCGCCATTGCCCACCGGAATCATTTCTTCCGACTCTATCGTAGCTACGCGTCGGACCAAAACAGACGCCTTTTCGCTTCAGCTCGTAATAAGTATAAAAAGATACTTAACGAAGATAAGATGTTATTTGCTGCCAGAATGAAGCAACGCATAGCATCCTCTAAGTTCGGCACCAAGGACTACTGGCGACTCTGTAAAAGAGTACTTAACAAGAGCAAGTCCACAATACCCCCACTAATAAACAAATTTGAGGTCCTCACCTCCCCAGGCTGAATGCTTTGCCCGCAGGTTCTCGATTAATTCAAGACTGGACACGTCTGGAGTTTCTACACCCGACTTCCCACCTAGAACTGATGCTCAACTGAATGACGTCCATATTACACCCTCGCTTGTCTCTAAGATAATCTCAAAACTTGACCCTCACAAAGCAAGCGGAGTGGACGGAATCCCAAACATAGTCTTAAAGAAATGTGCCCCCTAACTTTCCTCTGTACTTTCCTGCCTGTTGGAAATCTTCCTCTGTAGTTCCTATATTTAAAAACACTGGAGAACCCTCGGACCCCGGAAATTACCGACCTATCAGCCTTCTTCCCATCTTCGGCAAAGTGTCCGAAGCCATTATCAACGCCGAGGTCGTTCAGCATCTCACGGCCCTCGGGCTCCTCTCAGACAAACAGTATGGCTTCCGTTTCACCAGGTCTACTGCTG
Organism: Ascarosepion bandense; assembly: GCA_037127315.1. Classification (NCBI taxonomy): domain Eukaryota; kingdom Metazoa; phylum Mollusca; class Cephalopoda; order Sepiida; family Sepiidae; genus Ascarosepion; species Ascarosepion bandense. The sequence continues at coordinate 19,138 of JBBBDQ010029732.1, read as the reverse complement.
ATATGCTAATGACCATCACCGAGTACATATATCAGGCACTCGATAGGAATGGTGAAGCCCGAACCGTTGCCTTGGATATCTCTAAAGCGTTCGACAGAGTTTGGCATGCTGGCCTTCTATGCAAACTGCGGAGATATGGAATAGCTGGACAATTGTTTGAACTAATCCAGTCATTCCTATCTAACCGCACATTGAAAGTGGTATTAAACGGACATGACTCCCAGAACTACCATCCGAACGCTGGAGTCCCTCAAGGCTCTATCCTAGGTTCTACGCTCTTTCTGATCTACATTAATGATCTCCCTGATACCATAAGATCCCAAGTAGGTATGTACGCCGATGACAGCACAGTTTATTCTCGCCTCGACCAAAAATCTGGTGCGGGCGATAAAGCTAACCTTGCAGCCGAGCTCGGAAATGACCTCCAATACGTAGTGGACTGGGGTAAGAAATGGCTCGTAAATTTTAATGCTTCTAAAAGGAAGCTACTATCAATTAATCATCATAGACAATCGCACCTACCTCGTATTAGCATGGACCAGGCTTGCCTCCCAGAGAGTAAAACTCTACGCCTCCTTGGTCTCACACTCTCAGCGGACCTCAAGTGGAATGACTATATTGAATCTATTGCTAAACCCGCTGCTATGAAAGTCGGTTCTCTGTGCAGGGCCCGGAGGTCTTTTCCGTCTGAATCTATCCTGCACATTTATAAATCTACCATCCTCCCGTGCATTGAATACTGTTGCTATATCTGGTCGGGTGCCCCTGTTATTCTCCTTGGGCTTCTAGACAAGGTACATCGGTGGGTTTGAAATGTGATCGATACCGACTTAGCAGACCGCCTGCAGTCTCTCTCTCACCGGCGCGACGTGGCTTCCCTGTGTCTCCTCCATAAATACTTTCACGACTTCTGCTCCGATAAACCTAGATCACTGGTGCCCCCTAGGTTCGAATTTGCACGAGATACTAGATTAGCAACTAGATCCCACCCTTTTACAGTGAAACCGATAAAATGTAACCGCAACTTCTACTCCAACAGTTTCTGTTCTCGCACTTCCAGACTCTGGAATTCTCTTCCACATGACTGCTTCCCCGACGGCTACAATCTCCAGGAGTTTAAATGTAAGGTCAATAGACACCTCCTAACACACTAACCTCCATTCTTTCAAACACACTAACTTCCATTCTTTCAAACACTCTTCCCACCCACCCAACTATCTATCACCCCCCCTTCTGACATTTCTTATATCTAACCACTCTTCCTATTTACCTCCCCCTATGTAGCCCCAAGCGCAATAGTGGCAGTGGAATGCCTTGCTTGGGGTGAAATCATTAAAAAAAATAATATCTAAACCCGTCTCATAAGCTCAGGAATTTACAGCACCAGTCATGAATTGGAGAAAGCTATCACAAAATGTAACCCCTCTCGTTAGAACAATCACTCAATCTCATATAATGAACTTGGGTAGCCTATTTGAATAACTAACAGAAAGAAATATAACCGACAACAAATGACTAGTCCAGGTATGAAATCCTTCTGCAACGACGTCTCTGTTAAAAAATGACTAAAACTCTTAAAAAAGCGCAATACACAATCAACGATAAAGCACTATCTACCAACAGCTAAAATAGTAAAAATCTGCCGCCTCATCCTTAAATGATGCTACTTCACATCTAATAATGATTGTTACAAACAAAAACTTAGATTGTCCTCTCAGTTAGATCGCCTCTCAGTGGAATGCTGATGTGTCATAGAATTTATTGAATTAGGTTCATTCAAATTTCTTTACCCCAGCAATCAACATTCTTACGTTTTATAAATGCTGCACTTCTCTGGATACTGATGTACCTAACCTAGTAGATCAACTAAACAAATTCGAACACACAACTGAATTCATATACGAAATAGAAGAAGACAATATCTTAACCTTTCTAAATATCAAGATTCATCGCATTAACTATAGTTTAAAAATAGGTGTTCACTGGAAATCAACCAAGAAAAACGACCTAATAAATTCGTATTTTCATCAGAACAACAAAATAGAATTCATCATAATCGAAATTCTCCATAACAATACTAAGAATAGGTAGCAGGGATTATTTACACAAAGAGGAGAAATAGAATGAAAACACTTTCAAACTTGTGCAGTAACTTAATTATTTTATTTTTAATGCTAAACAAAAAGTTTCTAATATATTCCAAAAGAAAAACGGTCTCTACTGAGAAACCAAATTCTTCAAAATATATATTATCCCATCTACTATCTACTAACTCTATTATATTTAAAATTATTATTTGCAAACAAAAGTAACAATTTACAAAAGAATGCGCCAGATGAATTGTTTTTTTCCACCGTATCACAACATTGACATAAAAACTGCTTTGCCGATCAAATGAAAAATTAATTCACTGCGTCATATTTGTTTTTGAGACAGCCTTAATTTCAAGATTCTCTGCCGTAAATCCGTGCCCTGGCCCTTAAAATATTTCACAATTCCTGGCATATCTTATATCGCAGTTTGGACTACCTACTTACAAAAGTGATGGAAAGAAAAGTAAAATTAATCTAAATACATTCTGACAGTTGACAAAAACTGATATAATTCCCAGCACCCCCTGTCGTCGTGTATCAGTGCAAATATAAAGAATATAGTCCAATGAAGATGAATTATTGAAGAATGAAACGCATCACAACTAAACTTTTTCTCCTTGCTCGTCATAAAATTTTCACAAATATATATATATATATATATATATATATATATATAGATAGATAGATAGATATGTATGTGTGTGTGTCTGTGTGTGTGAGTGTGAAATAACCAAAATGTATCTGTGACCAACGAAAGCGAGCGTGATGTTATCAATTCTGAAGATCAGACAATATTATTGTATTACTGACAGAATATATATTAATTAAATGCTGACTGAATTATATATTTGGAAATTCAGTAAACCTATTTAATAAACGTTTATAAATACATATTCTGCCAATAATAAAATATTATTGTCTGAACCCTAGAAGCTATAATTTCGTGAAAAATTTACTTAATCATAGTTGGATGGTTTTTATGGCATATCAACCTCGGCGGGTCATTTATTGCCAACTAAATGTTATTTATTTATTGCTGGTAATACCTTTTCCTTTCAACAATTTATTCTTGTTTTTTATATAAGTTTTGTGTCTAGTAATAATTTTTCTTTTCGAGTATCAAGATTCATTGGGATTTGTTTTTAAGGGCAGGATCCCCCAAGTGCTACCCTTGTTATTTAACCCATAACTGAAGGAAGGGACAGATTAATGCCTTTCCAAAGGGTAACAGTGCTTAAGTGAATGCAGGTATTCAACTGGAATTCGAACTCGGCTCACAGATTTCTCTTTCCGAGGCGATATCCACAGCACCACAACGCACATCTGTCACTAAACGCTTACAGCACCTGGTATTCCCAAGCGATCACCCCTCTAAGTACTGACCAGGCTCAACGTTGCTTAACTTCGGTGATCGAGCGAGAACCGGTGTATTCAATGTGATAGGCCGTAATCCTACTTAATCATAGACAAAACTTCGAAATTTAAATTTATGGACAAAAGCTATTGTTATCATAGTTATCTATTCAACAAGCTTATGGGTAAATTCTGCCCACTTTTAAATACGATGAGTTAGTCAATTTTTTGCATATCATTATTGAATCTTACGGCCATATCACGCTGATACAGTGGTTCTCATACTATCACCGAAGACAAGTAACGTTGAACCAAATAAATGGGTGACCATTCCGGAATACCAAGAGCTGTAAGTTTGAATGCACGGGTGCACTTGAATAAATGGAAATAGGGGGACCGAGGCCGAATTCTAGTCAAGTTCGTCATATATATATATATATATATATATATATATATATATGTGTGTGTGTGTGTGTGTGTGTGTGTGTGTGTGTAGTTAAAGAAAATTTACAAGTCACTGTGATTAATCATTTATTTAAGTTTTATTGACTTTGTACAAGTGTTTTTTGTGGGGACACAAAGTATGTAAGGAAGGTCCAGAAATTCGAAATATCGAAGTGCTTCGACATTTTTTAGCTATTATCAAGGATGAATATTTTATTAATTTTACCGAATGGGTGAGATTCTTTATGGATGTATGTATCTGACGTTGTCGAATTTCTTTAATTTTTAAACCCAGTCAGGAGTTAGATGCTATGATGTTTCTTAAAAAAATTCTAGTTTCCAGGAAAAGAGCATCTCTGCTCTGAAAATGTATCCTAATATAAACAACCGTAAATAAACTTACGGAAAGTGCCAGATATTAACGAAATTGAATTAACAACTGACATATATAATTTATTTGCGTGAAGCTTATTATAAGGCTTAATTGGGCTTCGTCTACTGTGAAATCACTCGTGCTCGAGCGGTTAAGATCCATAAAAACAATTGTTTTTAGGAGTTGAAATTTTAATCCTGCCGAATGACACACTTTTCCTAACAAATTTTTACCGAAATATTCAGACCGGTAGAGTTATATATACATATATATATATATATACTGTTTAATCTAAAAGAGAATATATACTCAAATATGAGTATCGATTAAAGTAATGTTTAAACAGATAAATATGACGGTTTTTAATTCCATATTCTGCAACTCTGTTTTGTTTGAAATGAACCCCGGGCAATTTTTCAGGAAATGTCTTCCTGCTGGGTGAAAGAGTATATGTAATTCAATATTAATCAACACAGAACGTCTATTGTTTTTAATCATGTGTATATTATTTTCTAACTCCGTCATTGACCAACAAATTAAAATGTACCTCAATAAACTTAATAAAACCTCTAACGATACTGATAATATTAATAATAATAATAATAATAATAATAATAATAATAATAATATACATCAAAATAAACATAAGATTATTAACTTATACTATTGTAACCAAAACTATATTAATTACAGATATAATGAACCAACACTCAAAAACATTATAGGTAGAAATGTTAAAGCAATTAACAATACTAATCAAATTATACTCATCATATATTATCATAAAATTAAAAGAATTGACCTCATAATCTATAATAACCCAACAACCACACAAATCAATTCACTAAAGAAATCAATGTGTTATATCAATTTACATAACAGTTCAGCGTTTGTATTTCTGGTTTTAAAAATAAACCCACTGCATAAATTGGTTTTAGTACCACCACGCTCTCCCGTGGACTTACCAACAACCTTTCTGATCATAGTTCAATTAAACAACATTTATTAGAAAAAACATATTCATATATGTAATATTAGGCAGATTTTAGTCGATAACACAATAATTCTCACACATACACACAGCAAAAGGAACTTAGATATTGGAGGCCATCTATATTAAATTAAAACAACCCACACTTAAAAAATCGCATTTAAATCTAGTCACAACACATTACATTGCATTTAAACATGGTTCTGTTAATTTTTAGGTCTCTTACTGGATGTGACGTCATAAAACGCATTAAAGATTTACGTCTCGCTGTTATTCGGTTACAGTTATAGTCTCATAACAATGTTTGATGTCAACATAAGATAATATCATTTATTTTTTTGGATGATGTATTTATGTTAACGTCCGTGTAACCTCTCTGAAGTTGGCTCATGTAAGCAAAATGATTAGAACCAGCATAATAAAAAATATCCAAATGTTGGAATGTTTTGTCTTTATTTTCTCTTGAAATCAAAGGCAAATTTCGATGTTTAGAACGGCTCATTATTAAGCATAATAAACATTTATTGTCTATTATATTTTACAGTATATATTTAGAAAAAATATCTGCTGTCTCGATACACTATATATATATATATTGTCATCCGCAGACAGATATGTTTCGCCGTATCACAGCTCATCAGGACGGTTAGACTCCGATTGCTTTTTTACCCAGGATTGAAACCGAACGAAATGGCTTCAGTCGGCGACTCTACCCCTGGGCTATGGGCGTTCGGTGGAAGTAGGCATACTTTTTAGCGCATATCATTATACGCGCCCACTAGCTAGAGCGCTCTAAATCATTTCACTGAATGAGCGATGCGTACATGCCAGAGTAGCTACTGTTTATCAAAGTCTACTATTTTTCCAGAGTGCTCAATCATGGTATGAGAGCGTATATATATATATATATATATATATATATATATATATATTGAAGATTCATTAATTAATTAGTCAAATATTAACATTTGTCAATATTGATAACAGTTTATGGTGTATAAGACAGGTTTTACTTTTTTACATCCTATTGCAATAAGACCACAGTATCATTACAAAAGATGCAAGTGCTTAGTTATTACGAGAACATATCAGAAAAATAAATATTATTAATAGAAATTAAAATTAAAATAAACGGGAATTTAAAGAATTGTGTAACGATTGACATTTCATAATTGAAATATTTAAAAAATGACTGGAAATTTGACGCCGGTCGGACTTCCTTAAAAATAGTTCGAGAAAGGAAACTTTTAATATAGTAATTATGGCGAAATCTGTCCATTACAATTCTAAGATTATGAGAATTACCCACAAATTTCGCAGCGCTCATAAATTCATAAAGACTTTTTTCTCTATTGAAAGCTTGCAGTACAGTTTATATAAAAATATTCATAGAAAATACACAAGGTATTTACGTTACGGCGCTGAAAATTTCCTGAAATTGAGGTGCCAGTTCAGGAAAAATAAAATTGCAGATTCTTTGTTTTATTTTATCAAGAAGCTCTAAATATATAGCAGAAGCACCAAACCAGATATGACAGAAATAACCAATGCATGACCGAACGCTAGACTTATAAATCTCCAAGATAGATTCAGGCGAGAAAGTTTCAGAATTGATAATTTCTTACAATGTGTCAAATATGATTTTTATTGAAGTTGTCATTCATGCCAAGCAAGAATGAACTTTTTTATATTAACCTTATAACTGTATTTGACATTAACGTATCTTCTTTTTTGGTTGAAGATATTTACCTGCGTAGAAACTAAAAAAGAGCATACGATTCACTATTGCGAAAACATTTTTTTCGAAATTCGAATTTCGTGGCAGCATGATGATAACATAATCATTTGCAGCCTGGTTCCTGTTCATCACAAAATTTCAGTGAACATGGGCAGATTTTTTCATTGTTTCTCCTTTGTAAATTTGGAATTTTACCGAATCACATGGAACCTCAATAGGAATCAATTATTACGTTAGAAGGCCCGTGAAGTTACCTCAATCAAGGAAACTAATTATATAAAAAAGCACACAGCACGATAGTATCACACGTTATTTTAAGAATTGAGTAGAGAAGTTTTATAAATTATTTCCTTCTGAAAACGATGTTACACATATTTCAAAAAATATTCATTCAAAGTATATGACTGATTATAATTTTTTAACTATATGTTCGTATATTAGAATAACTTGTCAAAGAAATCAACAATTAAAATATGGTGCGATTATTAATAAAAAATGTTTGAGCTAATCATCCATATTTTTAAATGATAGCATATCTTCATTCTACACTCTCGCTGAAAATATTAGCAATATTCACAGATGATCACATTGTCGAACCAGTTAAAAAATCTGGGAAAATATGTACGTTTTGTAACTTCAGAATTAGTTTAATTTACTCTCACCCCAAAATGCCAGGGAAATATCCTCACCTAAATCAACACCACGTGGCGACAGTCTGTTTCATACCTCAGCCCAATTTTCAGACAATGTGTGATGTGCTTTCCAACAACTATTTTCATGTGCTGGATAGTGGGAAATTATGCGTAATATGTGATATTGTATTATCGTGATCATCGTGTAAGCAATAAAGGTTCTTTCAAATTATTCTAGGTGTTACTGAGTGCCGTTATTTGAAGATAAATTATGTTTGTTTTCAATTTTTACTCATTGCACATTATTGATTACCTAATTATGTGTTTGTTATTATTAAATTTGGTTGTGTTTATGTGGTCATTCGTAGTTTAGCAATTTGTTTATTCTTTACCCTATTCATTTATGGTTCTCTCAAAGCTTAGATATATTTTTTGTTTAGTTTAATCTACTAGTTTTGACAAAATAGTATTAAATTATCTGAATTACATTAAGTTCTTATTTTTACATTTCTCCTGTTAGTATTTTACAGAATAGTCTTTTTTAGTTTTAGTTAAGTAAAACTGTTAAAAGAATGTATAGTGTCTTCATGTTAAATAATATTCTGATGGTTTATTTAGTTTTTCGGGTACTACTGGGAAAGAGTTTATATTTATTTTCTATTGAAAACTATATTTACAGTTTGGGGATTTATTACTGGTGGCTACTACATGTTTTTTTTATTATATTTTTGTGTAATTTGTTTTTGTTTTACTTTATTTTTCCATGGTTCTTTAGTTACTCGTACGTACATCTGTTTTTTTATGATATGTAGATTTTACATTGGTTTGTATATTATATTGCTTTGTAAGCATTTGCTATTTAAAGGTCATTCGTTCCTTGCGCTAAAGATGGGTTTGAATTGTGTTTGGGATTACCTGAATATTTTTCAAGTTTAATTTCATTATTTGTTTATTGTTGCAAACGTCGCTGTTTTATCTTTAATTCTGTTTAATATCTGGAAAGTGTGCTTGATCCCAAAAAGTTTGTGTATGATTATAAGTATAGTTTTCATACGATTATTTTTACTTTTTTTCTGTACCGTTATTGAATAATATGCTTTTTTGTTTTCCTGCTGGCTGTTTGCACCGTGTGGTGAACATGTCCATGTTGCTGAAATTCCAGTATATTTTAGATATACATACATTCTATTTCTCATGCTTAGCACATTTACCCATATATATTACATTTTAAAACTATATTTTAGCTTATATATATGTGTGTGTGTGTGTGTGTGTGTGTGTGTGTGTGTGTGTACAGAGAGAGAGAGAGAGAGAGGGAGAATGAGAGAGAAAGAAAAGGAAATGTCATAAACACTAGTCATTTACGGCTTTGTGCTATGCTGTCTGTTTATCTTGTTGGACGCTCTTGGTTCTGTTACGGAATTGAACACTCTTGACTGTTGACATTCCGTAAAAAAATTACACGCTATGAAATTTGCTTTTTCTGACGTGCGCCGTTAGCTTGGTTGGTGGATCTCTGACTAGTGACAAATCAGTTGAGTTTCAGTGCTCCAAGCAAGGCATTTTACTGCCAATATTGTGCAGGGGGTAACATAGAAGGAAAGATATGAGAAAGAGTGACAGGTCACAGGGAGCGTCAGGAAGAGGCTAACGGAAGCATGAAAATACTGATGAGTGAGGGGTTGACAGAGAAAAGAGCACGAGATATATATATATATATATATATATATATATATAGAGAGAGAGAGAGAGAGTGGTTGAAAGTTAGTGAGATATGAGATGACTATTGAGTTTACATTTGAATTCTTGAAGATTGTAGCTGTCGGGAAAGCAAATAAACGGAAGGGAATTCCACAGGCGAAAAGTGCGACAAAGGAAGCTGATAGAGTAGAACTTGCGTTTATATTTTATTGTTTTCACAGTAAAATGGTGACACCCAGGTGCCAATATTGTGGCTTGAGTAAATTCATATATAGCGGGTACTAGTTGAGCCAAGTTCATCGGAGCAGAAGCCGTGAAAGCATTTATGAAGAGACACAGGGAAGCCACATTGAGAAAGTGTGAGTAAGTGACTGTATCCTAGCTACCATATCGAGATCGATCGCATTAGAGATTCTCCGTTGTATATTGTCAAGGATACTTAGGTGGATAGCAGGAGCACCCAACCAGATATTGCAGCAGTATTCAATGCACGGGCGTATGGTGGATTTCTATATGTGAAGGATTGTTTCAGATGGGAAAAACTTCCTGGCCTGCACAGAGAACCGACGTTCTTAGCAGCGGATTTACCTAAGGATTCTATATCGTCATTCCGCTTGAAGTCTGTTGTGAGAGTTAACCCGAGGAGGCGCAATGTTTTACTTTAGGGAGATTACGCAGTTCCATGGTAACGGAGGTGTAGAAGCGATTGTATGTGATAGTCAAGTGATAGCCGCTTCGTTTGCGATGTATTAAATTGCACAATTGTTTCTACTCCAGTCAGCCACGAATTGGAGGTCCTTTTCAAGCTCAGCAGCGAGGTTTGCTTTGTCATCCTCGACAGAATTTCGATCGAGGCGAGAGTAAACTGTAGTGTCGTCAGCATATATGCCTACGTGAGATCTTATTACATCGAGGAGATAGATAATTTCAATAAGGGAAAGTGTAGGACATAGAACAGAGCTTTGGGGGACACCGGCGTTCGTGTGATAGTATTTCATTGTGCGATTTGAAAGGAATGACTAAGTTAGGGTAATCAATTGTCCAGTTATACATATATATGCAGAGAAGGCCAGCATGCCAGACTCTGTCAAACTCTTTGGAGATTCTAGGGCAACAGATCGGGCTTCGCCGTTCTTGTCGAGAGCATGTGTAACATGCAAGTGCCCTGCTTAAGATACTTATGTAACCCGTAATTGTCTTGCTTAAGATACTTATGTATTATTGCATGTGAAAAAAAAAAAAGAACTGGAATCCTAAGTTTAATACGACAGAGCGAAAGGAATTATTACTAGTAGTACTGTTTAGTCTGTAGTTTATTGTTAATCGTAATATGAGTTGAGGTAAAAACAAAGATTTGCTACAAAAATTGTACAATCTAAAAAAACTAAGCTGGAAATCAAAGAGAATAGAAGGGAAAATTATATTTTTGCATTTTTTATACGAAGGTGGATTAGAAGCTTTGGGTTTTTTCGGCTGGTAGATGTGAAGAATAGCGTTTCTGGTTGGTGCAAAAAATGTTAAAGCTTTAGCTATGGGTATAAAAGTGAGTTATAAGTCTCACTGGAATTAAAATTTCCAAGCTAAAAGCTAGATTTATTGACGTAATCACTTGAATCAAGAAGAAGAAGATGAAAAGAAATGACTTCAACAGAAATACTGTTAATTCATTGGTTAAGAAAAACTCACTCGACCTCGTGGGGCCAGCTGGGAGTAATCTCATTGGTTAAAGATCTGATTTGCATTAACACCCCGTGTCTGTCAGGCACCTCTCAAGAGAACTTCGGAAAGGCATACATATCAGAACCGAGAGGGCCAAAATCAGTTGCAGTCGGAGTACAGTCGGTCCTCGACCCAGAGATGTAACGACTGAGGGAGTGAAGTTTCCAACTGTGGGCCACGACCAAAAAGAGTGGTAGCTTTCCATACAGCTGCTTACTAAAAGATATACAAAGAGCCAAGTGCAGTTGGATTTGGAGGTAGACTTGGGCCCATTCCAGATGTAACAACTGAGGGAAAATAGTCAAAAAGAAAACAAAAGATTAAAAGATAAAAATGCCGAATATAAAATTCCAAAAACGTTAATAACAAACGGGAAAATAAGTGAAACAGGCTTGTTGGCGCGTAGAAATGGCAAAAGAAAATTTTATATTGTTATGTATAAAGGTTACAAAAAATAATATTGAATTCTAAGAAATGAGTAGGAGACTGATATATAATATTTAATATAATTTAAGGAAATATATTCTGAGAAATATTATCAGAAATAAAGAAATGATGTGACTGAAATGTTATCGTATGCAAGATCAAGAATAGAATAGACATCATTAGAAGAAGACATAATGAGGAGAGTAAACTTGGAAAATGTATCCCTGAAAATACACAAGACAAGATAAACAAGAAATTAAAGATTAACAGCGAGGGGTGAGTTAAAAACCAATTCAATTCTAGACTCATGAGGTGTATTTTCTAACGAAACTAATCGAAATCATGTATGGATGTAAAACGACATAATAGTTTGTTAATCTGACTATATTTTTGTATAGGAGGAAATAAGCTGATATGCAAAATGCTAGTCCGTTACAAGTCCCTCAGAACAAAAAACAAATCGAATTATAGTCGAATAAGGAACTCCCTTTGATCCAAAAAATGTTATTTCAAATGAATGCTGTTGATGAAATATTGAAAACTGCTGTATGGATTTGATCACATCAGTGGAAAGCTTAGTTTTACGTAGCTGGGTAAAATGGTCTTATTTGTAGGTGGAAGACTGCCATTTAAAAACGTGGTGATTGTTTTGCGAATCAAGTAAATGGTACAAAGTTCTTTAGCTATATGTTGCTGTTCGATATGTTAGTGTTACTTTGCATCTGATGTAATAAACTAAATTGCATTATTTTTTAATTCACTATCACACTTGATATAGTTCAGGAAGTTCATGTTTAAACACGCGCCCCCACAAAAAATCAATTTGATGTATTTAAGCCTTTGCATGTCCAGATCATTTTTTCGCATGTATTATCCAAACGTTAATGACAGAAACATGAATGCCATTTATTTGAAAGCTTAGCTTATTAGTCAAGTGCTCTGTGGTGAAATAGGAAGGGCAAAATATTAGATTAGGTCTTTCCTCAAACTTCCGTTTTTATAGTAGACTCTTTTCTTAAGCATATTTAGTTTTACCCTTACTTTTAAAATCATGACTTGTTTGCACCACATATGATGCACCGATGTGGAAATCACACTTTCTGTGCTTTATATATACGCAGCACAGGGAAAGTGTTAATGACGAAAAATTAGTGAGAAAACAATATACAGAAAACTATTGAGAGCAACGATCACGCACTTTTTAGACACATGAATAAAAGAGAAAAAAGAGCTAATAAAATCAATTTTTTCTCAATACTGTATACAGTTTTCTCGTAAAAATTAAAGTATGTCAGGTCAAATTGTTTGTAAACTATGGTAGATAGTTAAAAGATAATTACTTAATATTTCGTGCCAGTATCTTTAAATGTTATATGAATTTCCTGTTAGTAGCGAAAATAGTAATACTTAACTTGATCAAAATGAATGATATCCCTTCCCGAACACCTTATTTCACATTGAACATAACATACATCTATCGCCGATTACCTATCACACCTCAGTCGACCAAGAGTGTATACTGCATCTTTCTCATGTCATTAATATCACAATAGAAATACAATTATCTTGACATAGTGGCACTTCGCGTAACCAAGTATTCATATGATTAGGTCGAATCATTCTTATTTATCTTGGGCAAAATCAATAGGAACTGTGTCTCCGCGGAGAAATGTATAATGTAAATAAGAACAGAGTTAACTTTTCTCGTAACTGCACCAGTGTATATATATATATATATATATATATATGTGTGTGTGTGTGTGTGTGTGTGTGTGTGTGTGTGTGTGTGTGGTTAAATAAAAGAAAGACAAGAGGAAATCTGTATTTTAAATCGCCTACTCGTTTCATCCTGTGATGGACTTTATCAAGGCAAAAAGACGAAATGAGCTTTATTCTAAATTACGAATCTCTAAACAGTGTTGGCAATCACAAAGACGCTCACAAATCATTTCAAAAGATTAACAGAATATTTTATTATTTAGAATTCCTTCATGTGTAGTGCAAATTCACGAGATATTAAAATGAAGGGAATTCAGCCGTTTTCTTTTAAATTTTTTATTATGTATGTTAGTCTGTTTTAGAATTCCTTCATGTGTAGGGCAAAGTCACGAAATGTTAAAATGAAGCGAATTCAACAGTTTTCTTTGATTTTTTTTATTATGTATGTTAGTCTGTTTTAGTATAATTTCCATAAGTAAAGGTGAGATTGGGAAAAATCCGGGGCGCAAATTGATGTTTTGGTAGTACTGGATGGCGGCGCTCTCGTGAACTATTCTGTTGAATTAATTGTTTACTCTTTTTATTAGTATGGCATTTTTAAAATCGAAATTGTGTATGAACTTATTTCTGTGATTCACTAATGCATTTGTTAGATTATTATGTCTCTTTTGTGTTCATATATACGTTTCTATAGATTTCTACTTGTTTCTCCGATGTTCATGGAGGAGCAATCCCGGCAATTTATTCTGTATACACCAGCTTGTTTATCATTTTGATTTCGGTTATGTTTAGATCTGATAAAGTCTATTATAGTTTTCGAGGTAGTTGTTACTATATGTGTGTTTTTATATGAGATACATTGTTTTGGATAATAGATGAAATGGAGTTGTTTGGTAGTATGATGTATTTGTTATTTTTTAGATTATTATTGTTAACAGTGTTTCTTTTCTTGTGGTTGTATATATTAGTGCCTTTCCATTTGCATTGTGAATAAAGTAATATGGTAATGCAAGTTTCTGTATGTGCTTTCTATGTATTTTTCTTCTTTTGTTAAATATTGGGTGCTGCATATTCTTAGTGTTCTTAAAAAGAAACCTATAATAATACCAGATTTGATTTTGGAAGAGTGGCTGGAGTAGAAAATTATCATTTTTAAAACTTTGACCTTTTCAACCATAGTCGTATGAATCCAATAGATATTTTTGGTATGGTTACACTTTGTCATAATTTCTGTTTTTTTCATTTAATAATTAATTTTTGTTTGGGGATAGCATAATCGGTAACTTTTCTTCCTGGTACAGATTACATATTTTGTCACTGTTGTAAGGATAGGCTGTTTTCACTATACTCCACGTTATGTCTGGGTTTTTCCCACATTTTAATTTTAATTAGCCAATTTTGTACATTTTTTTAAGTTTTCTATTTTAAATGTAGACTTGTGATTTACCCATATGGTCTTACATGTATCTTGGGTTTATCCCAAATTTATTTTGTTTTGACCATTTAAGTCATGTACATTGTAAATGATTTCTTTTGTATTACAAAGTCCTTGAAGTGGGCATTTTTTCTCCCTGCAGTTGCATTCTTCTTCGTGATCTTGTTTTGTACAATGATATTTAAATTTCTGGCGTTTTTTTTAAATTTCTAAATTACTAGTACAGCTATAACTTGTCTTCATTGTATTTTTATTTGAAATTTTGGTTCAGTTCTGAGGTTCAGTTCTGTGTTTATCTAAAAGTTTAAAGATTTTGGTTTTTAACTCTAAGTTAAATAGTGATTTAATCCAGATAATGTTTCTTTTTCTATCATCGTTTTATATCATCATTTTTTGTTTGTCTGTTTGCTTGAGAATTGTATTTTAAAATGTTCTTATTGATTTTCTGAGTGCGTTTTTACTTTTTGTATCTTTCCATGAAATATTGTATTGTTTGACGAATTTTTCGATAGCCGGCATTCTATATATTTGTGAATGTGCTTAATTATGCTTTAGGGATGGTTGGATTTTGTACTTACGTACTTTTATAAATGTAGGATGCGATGGGCAAATTATCGTCTAAATGAAACGACCATGAAAATCTCACTTGCATCTCATTTTAACAGATTTATTTACCCAAATTACACAAAAATGTCTTGAAATGCTAAAGAGTAAATTTATTTAATAAAATAACCATTTGTCTCAACTCCAGAAGACCTATAAATTTTTTGCTTTTTTTCTGGTCAGTTCGTTTCTATAAATTAGAGAATGATGTCATCGTCAATAACCTCAGTTCATCTTTGGTGTTGTGTTTATCTCTCTCTCTCTCTCTCTCTCTCTCTCCCTCTCTCTCAACCTCAACTGCACACCACACATAATAATCAAGGGGTTGCTGTCTCGGGATTGAGGTGAGCAGATAGATGATGTGTTATGCTCACCAGAACTTTTCCGACAGCCAAAAATGACTATTTCTGTTTCTGTGGCATGGTGCCGAGTCCTGTTGCCAGCAGCTTTACTCTTGAGGCAAGGCAGCATTACATTCTCAACGCACACGTTACAAGCCATCGTGTTTAGTCTGAAGACATCATTAATAAATCCGGCAGTTTTTTTCTTATCAGAACGACTCTACTGAGATTTCTGAGATGCTGTATCTTCGTAATCAAAATTAGACTAATACAAATCTTTTCCGATCCTCTGCACTGTCTTCAAATTGACACCGAACAATTCTGAACTGTTTGTATTTGAGCTTCCAGCGCGAACGCTGAGCAATAAATCATGTTGTTTCCGAATATCTGATGCAGTGAAATTTGTCATAGAGCTTGCTTTTCTCACATTCGATGCCTAATACCCTGCACTCGACAAAATCAAATCGAAAGTGTGTAGGCACGAAATTTAAATTTTAAATTGGCAACAATTTAGTTTTTTACTCATGTTTTCTTAAATTAAGTTTTTACTGATTGAGTGAAAATAACATTTTGACACACGCTGAAACAGTACAATGAGGGACACGTACAGTGTCACATTCATTAACGGAATAAAATAACCTGTACAAAGCAGTCACGATGTTCATCAACAGCAGTAAACGTCTAATATTTGTACCCCTCTAATCTGCTAAGGACTTCTCTGTCATAATATTCTCAGTAATAAAATAAATAGATTTCAATTGGAAAAATCTTTTGATTGACAAATGCTGAAATAAGATGGACAGAATATGTGAACACCGAAGAAGATTTATTTAGAAATGGACCTAAAATAAAATGAACACTTACTATCAGGAAAGAAATTCTGGTGCACATAACGAGAAAAAAGAATGAATTTTATATGCTGAATGTATGTGTGTATGGATGGAATAACAAAGCAAACGTGGTTTAAAATCGAAAAGATTAAGAGGTCGCTAATCGGGACGAGTCATATTGGTTCTATTTTTGAAAGGGTTGTAAATTCTTGTTTAGAAAACCACACAATATAATAATAACACAAAAAAGATATGAGAAGAAAAAAGTGTATTGAACAAAAGATATACAACCTGTACGCAGTAGATTCAGGAATACTTGTTAGTGGAAGTCAAATATATATAAAGAAGTAAGTCCGGGTAATAAGTCTATATTGTTGCTGACCAAAGAGCGGCGGTTCAAATGCTCTGACAAACACCAACTCTAACAACAACAACTGACAACTCAACTATCGTTCTCTGTAGTCAGAATTCGCTGTATTGCATGGAAGAGTCCATAGAATGTGTGAAAAGGGGTGACTCTCCAACAGCAAGCATATGAACAATGACAGAAGATACGGAGAAAAGCTAATCACCGACACCAGATAGGATTAGCGTAATTAAAATAAAAAAACATTCTGGTGATCAACAGTTATATTCTTCGACAAATGGGCTCGTGCCGTAAAAAATAACAGCAAAATATTTTTATCGATATGCTGTCTAAAATTGTGCGTTGTGGTACAGTGGATATCGGCTCGGAATGAGAAACCGGGGAGCCGAGTTCTAATTCCAGCTGAATCCATTGTATTCACTTATGCGCAAATACCCTTGGGAAAGGTATTAATCCGTCTCTTCCTTCCAGTTATGGGTTGAATAGCAGGACAGATTGGGTTCTATAGCCTTGGTCGGCAACCAATCTACCGTAGAAAGCAATGGCAACCTACTGCGGGATAATCTTCTGCCCAGTCAGTCATGTCTCTTTCGAGACATGATCGCCCAAGCGTGTATAACGTATGGCACCTAAACTGACTGTTAAGGATGTGCGTTGTGGTACAGTGGATATCGGCTCGGAACGAGAAGCCGGGGAACCGAGTTCGAATTTCGGCTGAATCCATTGTATTCACTTACGCGCAAATACCCTTGGGAAAGGTATTAATCCGTCTCTTCCTTCCAGTTATGGGTTAAATAGCAGGACAGATTGGGTTCTATAGCCTTGGTCGGCAACCAGTCTACCGCAGAAAGCAATGGCAACCTACTGCGGGATAATCTTCTGCCCAGTCAGTCATGTCTCTTTCGAGACATGATCGCTCAAGCGTGTATCACGTATGGCACCTAAACTGACTGACTGTCTAAAATTGACGGCAAAATATATATCGATTTCCCTACTACTGAGTATCTTACATTAAGATAAAAAAATCCAAGCTTCTGAACGTGAAAGGAGGGAAATACTTGCATCAGTAAATAAATATAACGGAGTTTTAGCAAGCTGCTTATTTTAATAAAGTTTCAAAGTTCACCTCATGTTAAAAAATTAGTATTGGAAAGAACGTTACTTTGCAATAAGCTGCTATGTCATTGACACCAGTGAGATCAACGCATGGAAGCTCTATGATATTAATGATCCGCAATATCAAAATATCTAGGGATTATATCACTGACGACATTTTTAGCATCTACATATTTACATATAATTGATCTATCATACAAATCAACTAATGAAGCTTCTGGGGTTTGTTTGTTTTTTTTTTGTTTTTTTTTTCAGTGATTCTAAAGGATCAAATAGAGATAATTTTAATCAACTCTAACGTGTCGCTCCAAGTAAGTCATTTTACTGCCAGTGTTGTGCAGGGGGTTACATAGGAGGAATGTTGTGAGGAGTGAGAGCTTGCAGGTAGTTTCAGGAAGAGAGTAGGAGAAGGAGGCGAATACTGATGAGAGTGGGGTGGACGAAGAAAAAAGCATGAGAGAGTGGACGTAAGTTAATGAGACAAGAGATAACTATTGACTTGACATATAAGTTCTTGGAGATTAGATCAGTAGGGAAAACAAGTATGCGGAAAGGAATTCCACAGGCGGGACGCGCGAAAAAGAAGATGATGGAGTAGAATTTGCGTTTACAATTTATTGGTTTCACAGTAAAATGGTGGGACCTAGTTGATGATCTTTTGGCGCGAGTACCAGTGAGCTAAGTTAATCGGAGCAGAAGACGTGAAAGTATTTGTAAAGGGGACACAGGGAAGCCAAACTGCCTCGGTGAGAAAGCGACTGTATCCTATCTGCCAAGTCGGGATCGATCACATTACAGATTATCCGTTGGATTTAGTCGAGGACACCTAAGCGGATAGCGGGTGCACCCGACCAGAGATGACAGCAATATTCAAGGCACGGGTGGATGGTAGATTTGTATATGTGCAAGATTGTTTGAGACGGGAAAAACTTCCTGGCCCTACACAGAAAAATGACTTTCTTAGCTGCGGATTTAGCTATGGATTCTATATAGTTATTCTACTTGAGGTCTGATGTGAGAGTTATTCTGAGGAAACAGTGTTTTACTTTAAGAGAGAGAAGCCTGATTCATGCTAATGGGTGGGTGGAACGATTGTCTGTAGTAGTTATTAGATAGCAACTTCGTTTTGGAAGCATTAAATTTAACGAGCCATTCTGAAAACCTTGGTTCATATTTAGACTATTTCAATCATGAAGAGTAAAAGCACAGAGCTAAAGTGAATTGCACTGCTAAGCTTGCCAGCATAAAATTTGAAAT